>CM046383.1:13329301-13398084 GCA_025413485.1 Ficus microcarpa | reverse complement strand
CCACAGTGTTTGCACGTGCTATAGTGAGGAAAATGTTACATGAGTGGGAAATGGAGAAAACAATCTAACGGCCGAAATTGTCCCTTCTAGCTAGTGATATGTATATCCTACATATATAAAAGAGTAGAAAATCCTCTACTGTTCATTTTTGGTCGTCAAAAACGGTGCGTCTTGGGTGTCGCATTTGTTTTCTTCAACTTTCTTCTTTCTCAGTCGTTTCTTTCCCAGTTAACTTTCCCTTTCTTTTTCTCTCTGAATAAAACTTGCATTTTCCATCTCCAACCTTTCGGTGCTTTCTCCCGACGAGAATTTGGTGGACTCTTGATTCTGGTAAGCCTCGTCTCTCTCTCTCTTTGTTCTTCTTGTCGTCGATCGACTCCCTGCCGGCTGTGGGTTCTCGGCAACCAAGCAATTCAGTTCTATTTTCTGAATTTTTTTCCGTCGATTGACTCCCTGCCGGCTACGGGTTCTCTGCAACCAACCAATTTTGTTCTGTTTTCTGAATTTTTTTGGGTCTAAATAAAACCCCCTAAATCGCTTTAGATTTCGGGAGAAATAAAAAGAGGAAATTTCCCAAAAATCAAACAGCAAAATCTCTACAAATTAACAACAAATCGCCCAAAAACATGCACTTTTGAAGAAACCCATAAAAACCCATTTACCAATTCAGTCTTCTATGAAGTTATTATTAGGTGCAGATCTTCAAGAGAGAGATTCGAGTTTCATAAATAGATCTGTACCAAAAAGTCTGATTTTTTTCCCCTTTTTTTGCAAATAACGACAGAAAATGGTTGAAAAGGTCATCGTTTTCACACACTGAAGTATCGAAAGACAAAAACAAAGTTGCAAAAAACCCATATCTTGGACGAATATGAGTTTGTGAGAACATTATTCTCATTTTTTATGCACGTCTACAGAGAGAACAGAGAGAGCGACAGAAAAATGTTTGTGTGTGTGTATATATGTATGTATGTACCTAGAATTGCTACAGAACTCATAGAGCTTCCCACGGTTAGAAAAGGAGATAAGAACAATTTTACCTTCACATAGAACTGAGAGCTGATAGGCCTAGAAGCCCATTTCTTCTCTTACCAAATGTCAGTTGCCTATTAATTTTGTTCTCTATTCTCTTCAGCTCTACGCTTCCTCTGTCTTATGGATCTTTCTCTGTCTCTCTCTCTCTTGTTTTTGTATCTTGTTTCTCACTCCTCACTTACCGCAATGATCTTTCTCTTTCTAGATCTTCTCTTTAGTCTTGCTTAAGAGATGAGAAAACTCTCTAAAAAGAGCCTATGTGTTTAAAATACCAAAAACGGATATTAATTATTTATTACATTAAAAAGGTTTACCCGTCAAAAGAAATAGGGAAACCCCTGAAAAATACTTTTGTGTGTTGTGTTTGTTTTGTACTCTGTCTATATATATATTATATGTAATTGTTTAATGTGTGTTAATAATAAATATTATTCTATTTCTATTAGTATGTATAAAAATAGAAATAGGTTGTTTCAGTTTCTCTTCCAGCTACGTTTTATAATAAAGCGCTTTACTTCACGTAAGAATAGTTTCAAAAATGTATAACGCATATACGAAGAGACACAGTTATTGCATTCTTTTTGTTGGCTTGGTTGATGCTTTGCTTTCCTATTCAATCACCAAAAAACAGGGAGAGAAAACATTTTATTTGTATTCCATACACACACGGATATATATATATATATATAGATATATTGCTTTAGAATATTGACTTTCCTCTTGTTCTTTAGAAAGTTTTGTTTAAACAATAAGAATAAGAATCCTTTTTGATTGTGAGCAATGATGCCTTCAAGTTTCAAAACAAACTTAATAGAATTCTTACATTTTCGAATTTCATTTTTGCTTTTATGTGATTTTACCATTATTTTCAGGTATATTCATGTTAAATTTGTGTTTGGATCATGTTTTTTTGTTTAGAAATTTCCTGCTTTTGTCTCCTTTTGGAATGATCATCCGTCCTAATATTGTTTTAGGAGCTCATTATTAAGGAAATAGGCATATTCAATATTGCTTAGGATAACATCTACTATGACTTGCTATATAAGAATGTAGGTTTACGAATATATTAGCATTTTATGTATGCTTATTTTTGCTATAAAACTTTGAATAGGTAGGTATAAATATTGCTGCTAGCATATTGTTCTATAGTTAAAAATGTCTATAAAAATAAACTATTTTGGCTTTTCTAAACTTTGTTTGCACATGCTTGTATATGTATATGACTCTATATAAATTAAAATGTGTGTAAAATATTCATATTGACTATTTTTTTAATTCAGCTTTTACTTCATTATCATATTTTCAAAACATTTTTAGTTTTCTTTTTTCAATCATTCTTTTTCTTATTGCAATCTTTTAATTTTTGTATAGTGTAATTCAAGATACGATGGATGAGATCTTCATAGCAACTGATGTTCCAGGGCCAAATAGACTAAATCAAGGTAGTAAAGATTCAACAAATAAACGTCGTAGAGATTTGCATGAGGAAAATAGGAAATTTCGAAACCAACGTCGAAGGGAGTTGTATGCAAAGAAAAGAGTGAATGAAAGTAATCGAATTCGAAGGAAAGCCAATTCAAAATGTTTACAAATTGTGGCTGAAGATTCACTTATACATGAAACTCTTGGAAATCAAGAAGGTACGTAGATGTGCTTTGATTATTTTTTTTCCCATAAAAAATAGTAACAAAACCTTTTTCTATTTTTACGAAATTCACAAATGAGAATTTAGTCTTTGATTTTCAATAAAATGTATACTAATCATACATTTTTCCCTTACTGTAAATAAAAGTGTGATTTCCTGCAAATTGCAGATCAACAAAATGTCATAGGAACTGGATCTAATACTTCTAAAGAACATGATGAGAATGAATATGAGGTCACCAATGAAAAAGGTAAGCAGTTATCAATATTGGCAGAATAATTTTTCCATTTGACTTATTATTGTGGTTGTTCTTTAATTGCTATTGTAGAGTTTTAGTAGGGTTTAATGATCAAAATAATGAATTAGAATTCTTAAGCAGTAATCTAAAACTGACAGGGACAATCATTTTAGAGGCAAATTTCACAAAATGTGACCGACACAGTACAACATTCGACTTGGAAAATATACCAATAGATGCTTATATTTTACCATTGCCAACAATATGTACTTATTGTCGAGCAAAGAAATTTTCAAATGAAACTAACACCTTTTGTTGTGCAAATGGGGAAATTAAACTAAAAATAAATGAGCCACCTGAGGAAATGTATGAGCTATTTACATCAAAATCTGCTGAATCATTAGAATTCAAAACATACATTCGAACTTACAATTCGAATTTTGCTTTTACATCTTTTGGTGTCAAATATGACAAGGATTTATCCAAAAGAAACAAAGGTGTATACACGTTTAGGATTCAAGGACAAGTTTATCATTACATAAATGAGTTGCTTCCATTGGATAGTTGTCCTTCTTACTTGCAATTGTATTTTTTTGATACTGAACATGAATTAGAGAATCGCTTAAAAGTTTCAAACAAATTAGCTCCATCAATCCTCCAAAAGATCATTGATATACTCAGAATTAATCCTTATTCAAAATTTTTTCGAAGTTTAAGTAATGTTGCTAATTTAACCAACCATAATATTCAAATAAAATGTGATTCAAGACTTGATCAAAGAGTTTATAATGCACCTTCATCATCCCAAATTGCTGCAATTTGGGTAGATGACGACCCTTCTGCAAATAATAGGGCTCGTGATATAACTGTATATTGTCATTCTGGTAATGCACATCGAGTCCAATATTATTTTGGGTGCTATGATCCTCTTCAATACCGCTACTATTTCCACATGGTGATAGCGGTTGGCATGAGGGTATCGAAAGAGTAAACAAACAAAAAAATCAATCTTCTTTAGAAAATGAAGATTTAATTGACGCACATCAAGTTATCTCTATTACACAGTTAATAGAGAACGAGACACAAGGTAAATAACTTGATGTTTATTTAATTAATTGTTTATCTTAGCTTTATATGTCTTTAATTTTTAATATATATATATTCTTTTTCTGTTTTCAGTTTTACAAAAGAAGAGGAAAAGACAACAAGTCTCTTGCCGTGAATATTATTGCTATAAATTACAAATAAGATCTTCACATAAATCTATTTTGTTACATTCTGGTCGACTCTTACAACAATATGTAGTTGATATGTATGTAAAACTTGAGACTTCTAGATTAGATTATTTTCGTAATAAACAAGCAGATATTCGTGTTGAACTTTACCAAGGGATAATTGATAGCATTGAAATTGGTGAAAATAGAGGTCACAAAATAGGTCGAAGAATTATTTTACCCTCATCTTTTATTGGTGGTCCTAGAGATATGCAAAAAAGATATATGGATGCTATGGCATTAGTTCAAAGATTTGGGAAACCAGATATATTTTTAACAATAACATGCAACCCAAATTGGCTTGAAATAAAACAAGAACTAGGAAACAATGATGAGGTTCAAAATAGACCAGATTTAGTTGCTCGAATATTTAGAGCTAAATTAGAGGAGCTAAAGATTGATTTATTTAAAAAACAGATATTTGGTCCTGTTGCTGCATATATATATGTGATAGAATTTCAAAAAAGAGGACTCCCACATGCTCACTTCCTAATAATTTTGAAATCAAACTCAAAAATTATCTTCCAGAATATTTTGATAAGATTGTCTATGCTGAAATTCCCAATGAAAATATGTATCCACATCTTTACACTGTTGTTCTAAAACACATGATGCACGGTCCTTGTGGTATTTTAAATCCTAAAAATGTTTGCATGGAAAAAAATGGAAAGTGTAGAAATCATTATCCGAAAGCTTATGTTTCAGAAACATCTTTTGGTGAAGATTCTTACCCTAAATATAGAAGCCGTGATGATAATAAAAAGGTTAAGGTCAGAGGTCAATATTTAGATAATAGATGGGTTGTGCCTTATAATCCTTATTTATTAGCAAAATTTGATTGCCATATTAATGTAGAAATTTGTTCAACTATTAAGGCTGTTAAATACCTGCATAAATATGTTTACAAAGGACATGATCGAATTAGTTTTTTTGTAAATCCTAATGATCAAATTTCTGATTTTGATGAGATTCAAAAGTTTCAATCTGCTAGGTGGATCTCTCCTCCTGAAGCAATGTGGAGAATATATGGCTTTATTTTGTGTGAAATTTATCCTTCAGTTATCTCATTGCAATTACATACTGAAAATAATCAGTTCATTACGTATAAAAAATCAGATGACCTCACAAAAGTAATTACAAGGAATGATACATATAAAACAATGTTAATTGAATATTTTCAAACAAATGTGAGGAATGAAAAGGCTAGAACATTATTATACAAAGAATTTCCAAACATTTTGTGTGGGATAAAAAAGATAAACTTTGGACTCCTAGAAAGAAAGGTAATGTGATTGGTCGAATCGTAACAACAAATCCTACAGAAGGTGAGAGATATTATTTAAGATTGTTACTAAATCATATCAAGGGAGCTACATCATTTGAAAACTTAAAGGTTGTCAATGGTATCTCAACTTCATCTTTTCGTGAAGCTGCATTGTTGCATGGATTATTAAATGGAGATAATAACTCTCGATTATGCTTACAAGAAGCTTCTTTGTACCAAATGCCATGTTCATTACGTCGTTTATTTGCCACAATACTAGCATTTTGTTGTCCTGATCAACCAAAGAACTTATGGAACCAATTTAGACAGTTTCTATGTGAAGACTACACAAGGAATGGTATGGTTTTACAAGAGGCAGAACTTAAAACATTACAATTCATAAATTCTGTTTTGGAACCATTAGGCAAAAATGTCAATGACTATGGAATTGTCGATTATGATGTCAATCTAAGAGACGATGAAATGTTAGCTAAAATAATGGATGAAGAATTAGGAATAGTTGTTTCTGACTTAGATATATCATCTGTAAATAGTTTGAACAAAGAACAAAAGATTGCATATGATATGATTTTGGAAAAAGTTCTTGCTAAAAAACCAGGAATGTTTTTTATTGATGGTCCTGGTGGAACAGGAAAAACTTACTTATATCGTGCATTACTTGCTGCTATTAGATCAAATAAATCAATTGCTCTTGCAACAGCTTCATCAGGAGTCGCTGCTGCTATATTACCAGGCGGGCGAACTGCACATTCAAGATTTAAAATCCCTCTTGAAATGAATGAAAACACCATTTGCTCTATTAGCAAGCAATTAGGTTTGGCTAATCTTTTTCAGCTTACAAAATTAATCATATGGGATGAAGCCCCAATGGTAAGTAGACAAGCCGTGGAAGCTTTAGACAAAATGTTGCAAGATGTTAATGAATCTGATTTATTATTTGGTGGAAAAGTAGTTGTTTTTGGTGGAGATTTTCGTCAGGTTTTACCTGTTCTACCAAGAGCAACAAAGGAAGAAATCATTGGAGCAAGCTTAGTAAATTCTTATCTATGGCCATCATTTGTCAAAATCACATTAGTTCAAAATATGAGAGCCATCACAGATCCATCATTCTCAGATTATTTGCTTCGAATCGGTAATGGAATGGAACAACCCCACTCTTGTGATATGATTAAGCTTTTACCTCATATGATAGTACCTTTTGAAGATGATATTTTGTCATTGAATAATTTGATTGATATTGTATTTCCAAATTTACATGATTTTGTAAATAAATTAGACTTCATAATTAATCGTGTCATATTAACCCCGAAAAATGACTACGTTGATAAGATAAATAATATATTAATTGAACGTTTTCCAGGTGTTACTTTCAGGTATTTTAGTTTTGATGAAGCCCTTGATAAAACGAACAAAGTATGCAAGAAGATTTCTTTAATATTTTGACACCAAATGGTATACCACCGCATGAATTGATATTAAAAGAAAATTGTCCCGTTATGTTGCTACGAAATATTAATCCTTCTGAGGGGTTATGTAATGGAACTAGGTTGATTTGTAGAAGGTTTGAACGTAATGTTATTGATGCTGAAATTGCCGTAGGTGAACATCGTGGGAAAAGAGTCTTCTTGCCTAGAATACCCTTTGTACCGCTTGAAAATGATAAAAATCCATTTCCATTTAAAAGAACACAATTCCCAATTCGTCCATGTTTTGCAATGACAATTAATAAATCACAAGGGCAAACTTTAGATTTTGTTGGATTATATCTTCCAGAACCCGTGTTCTCACATGGACAGCTATATGTTGCATTGTCTAGAGCAAAAACAAGCAAATCTATCAAGATTCTTGTCAAACCAACTTCTAATAATCAAGTTCATGCTCAATGTACTAAAAATGTTGTTTACAGTGAAGTTTTAACTTTGGTAAACTCTTCTAAAATTTTTGTTTGAGTACAACAATATAGAATAATAGTTGTTGATGTAATGAAAAGGTATTATTTTTTTATTGCTCCTCTTCAATTTATGCTTCGATCCTAAATGTCTGCTTTTTAGATAAATTATGACTCTTTTAAAAGTTTTATTTTATTTTATTTCATTATTATTATTATTATTATTTTTTTTTTTTGCAGAATTACATGCAAACAACAATGAGGTCATTCTCATCACTTTAAGGTGAATTTCCTTTAAAAAATCTACATTTCTTTGTTAATTTGGCAAATCCTTTTTCCCCCTCTGGTTACTCTTTTGAAAAGCTAGATAGATAAAACGAAACCTTTATTGCCATCTTTAGGTTAATTTTCTTTCAAAAATCTACATTTCTATGTTAATTAATTTAATTTTATCAATATTTACTAAGACTGAATCGGAAAAAAGACAACTTCTCTAATCAACACAAACCGTAAGCTTGAAACAAATCAACCCATAAGACTAAAATAAATGAGCAAAATATTGTAATTAAATAAATTAATATATTTACTTTACAATTAAAACTTAATCAAAATTTATGATAAAACACAAAATAATTAATACCAAATTATTTTAAAATCTAAAGTAAAAGAAAAAAATTCAAGCTTTTGTTTAAATCATATTCATTTTAACTTTTAATCTTCAAGGTTAGTCTTACTATCATCTTCTGAATACTATATATATATATATATATATATATTTTCTTGCTCTATGCATCAAATAAACATAAGACATTTATGAACACAATCTTCAGTTAAAACACAGGTTATCTTTTACAAAAGAATATGAAACAAACTATCTCAACTAACAACAAAAAATAATAAACAAAATATGTCTTTTCTCCCACAACATCATATAATAAAACTAAATAATTAACTTTAAAAAAAATAATACCTCTATCAGATATAATATAGAAGTAAACTTTACTTTATCTACTATTTGTACTCAATCACTCCGTCCTTTTTATCCTCTATACGTCAACTCTTCTATCCTTTATACAGATATATCTACTGCTTACTCATGTTCTTATCAAACTCTTTTTCCAAACAGCTGTATCTACTATTTGTACTCAATCACTTTGTCCTTTTTATCTTCTGTATATGTCAACTCTTCTCTATCTCTTTTATAGAGACGTATATTCGTATCTTCTGCTCTTAGTCTTTATTTTTCTTAATAGGAAATGTTGCGCTTTCTTGTTAAATAAATAAGTTGAATTTTTGGTAAAAACAATTTCATTATTACAAGAGTTTTTGATACAATCTCAAATAGATAAGACGTTTAAGTTTAGCTAAAAATATTATGTACACAAAAAAATAGAAATTGTAAACGGGAGAAAAAAACTGTTGACTATATTTATAATAAATATGCATATACACTCCAGCTTCAATAAACAATCATCTGTAAAGCTTTCTAAAATTCCTAATCTCTCTGTCTCTCTCCTTTTTTTTTTTTTTCCCAATCTCTTTATTTACTTATTAGGCTCATTACAAACGCCTCTTTTTCATTATCCAATAAAACATTACACTTTATTATCATCCATATCTAAATATCAAGTCATAATCAAAACTAATTAAAAACAAATCTACAAACCTAAAACCGATTCCCAATAAAATTTGTGTCATACAATTATTAACTCATGCTCTTTCTTCTCAGGAGTTAAAAACGATTCCCAATAAAATTTGTGTCATACAATTATTCACTTATGCTCTTTCTTGTCAAAACTAATATCTACTGTTTGTACTCAATCACTTAGAGTCCTTCTTATCTTCTATACACCAACTCTTCTCTATCTCTTTTATACAGATCTATCTTCTCCCTCCTTCATTCCTGCCTTTATTCCTTCTTCCACCTAAAGAGCTACTCGTTAACTTCATCGTCTTCCTAACAATTTCTTCACGAGGTATTCTCTACTTTTATTTCCTAACAATAATTACAATTACGGCTTAATATTATACTTTAAACTAACTTTTGTAATCTTCTTTTTGGAAATCTAATGGTTATTAACAACAATTTAATATTTTATTATATTTTTTTCATTTATGGTGATTATTGTTATTTCTCACTGAGAAAAAATTTATTATTCATCTTCATTTTCTCTTCATAGAAATTGTTGCTCTTCCTTGTTGAATAATCAGTTGAATTTTTGCTAAAAATAAATTTCGTTAGACAAATTATAATAAAATCTCAAATAAATAGATAAAATATGTATAATAGCTACATTTAAGCTTAGCTAAGAATATTATGTACACAAAACAATGGGAATACTGAGGGACCGGCCAACAAAAACAAGAACTGTTGACTAGATTTATAATACATATGCATAGGCTCCAATTTAAATATACAATAATATATAAAGCTTTCTAAAATTCCTAATATATCTCTCTCTCTCTCTCTCTCTCTCTCTCTTTTTGCTTTAAAATTCTTAATCTGTTTATTTACCTATTAAACTCATTACAAACGCCTATTTTTTACTATGGAATAAAATATCGTAACTTTAACAGTGACATAAAATAGTTTTCTTAAACTTTCACCCTATACTTTCTCTATAAAAAATCACAGACGACAAATAAATAAGTAAATAAATAAAATAAATAGGAAGTGAATTATATATATTTATGATTTTGTATTTCTAAGTACTTATACTCTGTTATCCATTTAATTTTTGTCTAAAACTTTGAAATACTAAACTGTAACAATAATACTTTAATTGAAAATATTTCTATTGTTATTATTCTAATTAGTATTCTCTTATGCCTACAGATATCATACCATGGCTGAAAATTTTAAACTCATATCAGAGATTACCCCTGGCCAAACAAATTGGACTGTGAAAGTTATAGTAGCTGAAAAATCCATTCCAAGAACTGCAATGCATAGTCCTACCAAGTATCAAAACATGCTACTTATTGATCCAAAGGTAAGTTTTCTCCAAATTCATTCCCTTTTAGTTATATATCTCCAATATTAATTTTCACATCACGTTTATAATTCATTATATTACTCAGGTTGTCTTTATCTTCATACAAAAAATACGAAATTAAAACAATATTCAATCCACTTTTTCTAATGAGAAATTATGACTTGGTCATGAAGCAGGGTAACAAAGTACAAGCAACAATCTATGCACAAGATATTCAAGCTTTTCAAGACAAGTTTCAATTATCCAAAACATATTTAGTGTCAAATGCACAAGTGAGGTTTACCAAATCTGAATATAGAGCAATTGCTGGTGATATTCAGTGGACTATCAATGGAAGAACAAGAGTAGAAGAAGTTGAAGAAACTCATACTGGGATTCTCTTTTCAACATATAAGTTTGTACCTTTTGACAAACTTCAAGACCACATGGATCACAAAAATTCAGAAATCAGTATTTTTCTCCAACTTAGACAACCTCTTTCTTTCATTATAATTCATGAAGTCCAACCTTATTTACCACTGTCATCTACATATCATATGAAATCATTTAAACTACTTGTCTTAGGCATCTTTGCTGTCGTCATAGACATGCGTCAAAGAAGACAAATTCAAAACAATTTTGCTGATGGTGAATCAACTATACAAGAAATATTTCTCATAAACCAAAGGTTTGTTTTCGATCATTACCACATCATATATATACATTGTTCATCTACACATACATATCTTATCAACTTTAAAATTTCAGATTTGAAACAGCCATGCTAACTATGTGGGACAACTTTGTTGAGAAGGAATGCAACATGATATCAAATTTGCTGCCTAAAAAGCCAATCATTATTGCAACACACCTCAAAGTGACATCATTCCACGGTAACATAAAATTATTTTTCTTCTCTTATAATACCATCATCACTTATAACCTAATAAATTTTTTTCCTCTTTTTTCCTCAGAACTTTCCATCTCTACAAAATCTAATAGCTCCTTCCTGATTAATCCTAATTTCCAAGAAGTTATTGATCTCAAATCTTGGTAAGCACATTTATTCATCCCACTAATATTACTTATTATAATGCTTCTTATTGATTTTTATGCTTATTCTTCCACAGCACTAACTGTTTTTGTTACTTTTTTGTGATTAATAAGGGTGGATAAAAATACAGATAAGTTGAATGATATAATAACTAAAAAAAGTTACTTAACATCCACACCAAAAATCTCTCCTCCTCCTCCAGATCAATTAACAACACTAAATCAAATTCAAGACATGTTATTCATGGTAATTAACTCTCATCACTTGTTTTATTGAACTTTATTATTTCTTTCAAACAAACTTGCAGCAAATACTTCAAATACACTAATACATATCTATTTTCTCATTTACAGCAAACCTTTTTCTGGGTGAAGGTTAAAGTCAATGTCAAAGTTCTAAATCAACCATTTTGGTACATGTCATGTGACAAATGCAACAAGATTTCAAATTCAAACTACAATGAAATCTATGAATGCATTTACTGCAAAACTACTCAAGCAAGAGCAACACCAAGGTCAAATTCTTTTATCTCAACTTTTTTCTTTTTTTGGCTTTCAAATTTTAGTCATGCTGCCGAATATACATAAATATATATTAGTATCTCCTTATCAAATTATCTAATGTACTAAATTATGCTGTAGAGTGCCCTCCAACTAGCTAAATGATTTATTAATTAATAAATACACTATTGTTATTTTGCTATCTTATCATGAATTTATCAATTATTCTACTCCACCATTCTTATAGAGCTAGAGCAGATGTTGAATTACAAGATTCTTCAGGCTCAATCAAAGCAACAGTTGTTGGACAGCCTGCTGAAAAACTTCTTAAGTGTACTGCAAAAACATTGATGGAAAAAACAACCATGGTATAAAACATAACAGTTTTTTCTCATCTTTTTTTTTTCCCCTTTCTATTTTCTTCTATATTTCACTATCTTAAACTTTTTTTTTCCCCAGGACAAAGCTATAAAACTTCATGAAATTATTCAAGTATCATCTGAAAATGAAATCATACTTTATCTAAAAGCCGCAAAAAGGGTTGAACGCAATACCTACAACTATAAATATAACATTATTTCAGTTTTGGATTCAACCCTTCACATTGAAGAGAGTACTTCAATCAACAGTCTTGAACTGATTCTTCCTGAAACAAGTACTCAAGTAAAAGAACAATTTCAAACCAAAGGAAAAAGAGCTCTGTTTCTGCCAAGTCCCTCTGATGACAAACCAGATCAACTACCACGGAAAGGAGTTTGCATCAAAGATGATTTGCCAAAAGGAGATTTATAGTCTGCAACTAACTAAAGCAATCTTATTGAAAAATTAAGAGATTGCTTTATTTTTTGTTTGTTATATTATTTAAGATATCTATCAACAATCGACTCTCCTTAATATAAGGCAACAATAGGATTAAAACATCTTTTGAGATAACAAAATACAACTCTTTATGTTCTGTAAGAAAAAAAAAAACAAATGAGTTGTCTATTGTTATCTTCTTTATTAAAATATTTAATTTTGTTACTATTGTATATATTATGGTTGTATCATAGAGTTTAACTCTTTAATTTTGTTTATTTATCTATATTTTTTTATAATCTCTAAAAAATATTTCTTCATATTCAACGTTATGAAAATTTTCATCACGATTCAATATGTGTAACGCACATATCTAAACTAGTATATATAAAGGAACGGAGTCATCCGTATTCAAAAGGAAACTTCCGCCATCAGTAAATTTATTTTTCTTTTTCAATTTCACCTTTAAAAATATTACATTTTTCTCATTTTACTCTCACTAAAAATAAAGCTTTTCTAAAATTTTAGGTCTGTTTGACAGAGCTTTTTAAAAGCTGATTTTGATTTCCTAGATTCAAAAACAGCTTCACTTTTAGCAAAAACTCTTGTAAGTATATTTTAAAACTTGCAATAAAATTTAAACTAGGCATTATGAACTTCATTTATTACGTATTAGATAACTTTAAAGGTTATTTTAACCTCAAAAGCTCATTAATTCTTAACACTTACTAAAAAAATCATAACTTTTATTTCTCTTCCTTTACTTGCTAGAAATAAAAGCAAAAGTTCTACCAACGGACCATTTATCATTCAATGTACGTTCCACTACAATAATAGAGTAGCTATGCGACTTTATTGTATATCTACGTGTGTATAATGAGAGTATATATATATATATAGTTATGTATGTATCAAGCAAAATTATTTAAAAAGGAGCTGTTGACTGGCCACCACAACCAATTAATATTCTCCTATTTATCATCCAACTTATTTTATGCTAAACATGATAATCCATTTTAATTGAGAAAAGTGAAGGACCTTCTACTAATACTGTGGACAATAAGGATAAATGAGCCAGATAATTTTCCCCAACTAATAAAGATTCTATTTTTCAGCACTCACGGGTTTTCCAAATTAGGATTAGGTTGATAACACATTTACTCAAACTACAACGTAAATATTGTGTTTAGTAAAACTATTTAAAAATCATTTGCACAAACGCTAATGACTTTTAATAATTATTTGGAGAAATTATAATTTTTAACTTGTTTTTTTTCCCTCTCTTTTTAGCTTCTACTTCTCCTTTTACCGGAAGTAAAAGTAGAAATTATGACAAAAGTACAGCAAGCCCAAACTCACCCTTAGTTCTCTTCCTAAAAAATGTTCCAATTTTTTAATGTGACTCAACCATGTGCCAAAGGACGACCAAAACAAACTGGCTTTTTCTATTTTTGCAGACAAAGGCAAATATTCTTTGACACCAAACAGAACTGGTCGCCCTCAACATGTTCGATGAATTGCCTAGTTGGATTCCTAGTTGGCAGGACCATCCTCTCGGCGTCGGGTCGCGCACATTCCTCTCACATCTTGACACACTCCCCACGTGGTATACTTGTGTTCTAACGCAGCCTTCTTCCTCTATATAACCACGCTCGGACTCATCAATTCCGTAACCAAAACTACAAACACCAATTTCCAATATCTAAGCTGTTTTCCTAGCTCTTTTCGAAAGAAACCGATTTTTCTTACTCCGTTCTCAGCCAAGAAAATGTCTCCTGTTTCTGAGGAAAATTTTGCAATGCTAATATTGCTGTGCAAGAAGCAAAATTTTACAGCAAGTTATGCTAGTACTGGTGATTTGGAATGCAACCTTGATCCAGTTATACTCATGGAAGGCGACGGTGATGACGATGATGACGACGACGACGATTATGACTATGCTCCAGCTGCATGAATTAATCTATAGTTTTACATTAAATATATGTGTGCTAGCAGCGTACGTACGTCGTAGTATTTGTAGTATATTGTACTTGTCTTGACCGAGTGACGTTTACAAAACCTACAAAATCTTGGTCTTGGAGTTTTTAGATATATTATAGTGATCAAATCTACTTGGTAATTATATGTTAGGTTTAATAATACTTAATTAGTGGTATGGTGGTGTATTATTTTTAATTAGCTAGCCTTGATGACGAGAACTTATGACGTTGGCTAGATACGTTTCCAAGAGTACTACTAATGACGTTGATGTTTTGTAATGTTAATAAATTAAACGTACTAGTTTCTATCTTTGAACTCGGGGATGAGGACTTTATTCCCCCCCTCTCTATGGTAAACTGTGATTACAATTATATTATATCGCAATCATAATTACGTATCCTTTGAATAGTCCCCCAAAGTATATATAGAAATCTGCAACTTCCAAGTAAACGAGAAGTGAAGAAATGGATTTTACAATCAAATTAAGGAACGGAGTTGAAACTAGGGCTCCAAAAGGCAAACATTATTTGTGCAGTATTTCTCGGCAAAAAGAAAATAATAAATAAAGAGATTATTCCTGTATTTTTCTTTCACCTTGATACAAGTTGTTAGAGCATCTCTAATATTGAAGTGCTAAATTGATGTCAATGGAAAATTTTTGACATTTTGGTAAAAATAAATAATATATATATATATATATATATGTGTGTGTGTGTATTCTCCAATGGATTGCTGTCTTTCATATCAAATTTACTGTGTGCTAAATTTAGTGATAAATTTCCTGCCAAGTATAAATATTAATGTTGAATTTGATATTATTGGTGTCTCAACTTTTTCATGTAATCATTATAATTTTGTCATTTTGAAATGATATAACACTTTACTTTTATGAATTCCAGAGCTAAATGATGATGACAAAAAGTAGAAATAGCATAAGAAATAGCATATTGGTGTATAAATCTTAAATATATTATTTTTCACACTTCATATACAAGCTTTAATGATCTTTTTAAGATTTGCTACAAAAATGTTCTAATTTATCTCAGCCAAGTCATCCTTATAAGAATTGAGAAACACCCTTCATTTCATTCAATTAACAATAACAGAATCTATCTAAGTAACTGATCATGAAGTGACAGAAAAAAAAAAACAAAAAGTAAAAAATGAGATGTCGCAATATTTTTTTCATACATGCCAAGCGGTGGAGCATGTGGTTTAATTCGATAGAAAATTAAAGATTTTATGATAGAAGAAGTAAAACTTATATTGGACGCACGAGACAACTCTCTCTAAGGAACTCGACAAAATGGCCCCGTAACTCCAGGAGAAGGGGTGAAAAAAAAAATATCTTGAATTAGAAAAGAGAAGGAAAAAAAAAATGTCTATTTCTAGAGTTTGGGTTCCACTTTAAATGAGACTGCAAGGTGAAATCATCATCATCATCATCTTCCACTTGGCTCAGCATGAAAGTGTTTCGTTACCGTACTTTTCCTCACCACTCAACTCATGCTTCCGTTTGACTCCTGACTAGCCACACGTTTTGAAGCAAGTAAACTTGTTGCTTCACTTCGCTTAGCCTACTGTGTAGCCTTCTTTCACTATAAGTAAGGTAAGGATTGCTTCTTGCTAGCGATATAAGCAAGCTCAGGTAAACAGATGAGCCAGTAGACGGAGCTATGGCCGTTAGGGGAAAAGGTCTGTGTCTATGAAACAAGCAAGCTTGGCTTTCTGTAAACTGGAGTTAGAGCATGGTAGTTCGTAGGAGAAGTGAGAGATTGATTCTTGTAAGTATTTAGGGTAAATGAGCTAGGTAGCTTGCTTCTTTTTTGAGTTGAATATGGACTTTCAAGTAGTATTTCAAATGGGAGTACAAACAAGTAAGTAAATTAGCTAGCCGCGTTCCCAGCTACTTAGTACCCTTCTTTCACTTACAGCTATCTAAGACATTCAGGGTCTGTGTAACTGCTGTTAGAACGCTTTTGTTAATCCGTTACGGATTGAAACCTCAATATCGTGTATAGTTCATCCTAAATCATCGATACGTAAATCTAAAGCCCACAAGGCAAAAAGACGAACCCGAAAAGGTGCACTAAGATCATCAATGATCTCCCGATCATTGGTTTCTCTTTTCCATGCCAACACTCTTCTCTATACCAACAAGGAATTCTTAGTTCTCACACGTCCAAGATACTCCAACAACCAACTCACTTACGATTGACGCCATTAATCTCAATTGAAGTAACGGGCAACTTTCTCACTCTTAGATCTTTCATGTTCCTTCTTAACTTCGTCATCTCGTCCCAACTCTCAGCCGAGGTATAGATAATGACAAGCTAGAATTGCCCGAATAATTGGATCGCCAGCCTTCTAGCCACTCGTTCACTGATCTCCACATTCCCCAACACACTAAGACAAGCTCTAAAAATATATGTTTTTTTTTAATGTTCGACTCATGTGTGCTTTTTCTAATTTCAAAAACTAATAAATGTGCACTCCCACTGAAGTAGAAGGTTGACACTGCCGTTAATCTAGCACCCTAGTGTTCCAACTTTGGTTCAATCGTATTACTCTCCATCACGAAGCAAAAGAACTGGCGGTGCCAAATCCTCCCGCATGACTACAAGCACTTGGAACACCAGTATATGAAATATCATCAGGATTAATGTCTTTTCCCTTGATCCGTTGAAGATTTCTAGAGATTTTTCAATGCACCCACATTTTGCATAAATTCCTCTAAGAGTAGCACAAACAAAGGCATCAATTAACAATCATTTTCTACCTAATTTGGACTAAAAATTGTCAGATAATCATGTCACTATTCGGCTTTCAACAACCAAAACATATGTAGATCAAAGGGAGTGTGGTCCTCCCGGGAGGACCATAGCAATTGCGCAATTCTACTGTCCCTCCATCGGAAACAGAGGGATCTTCCCCCTCTGTTTTTCTGATGGATATGTTCAGATTGTGGCAAACAGTCAGAGGATCAGATTGCCTACGAAGGGGTGGGCAAAAAAATAAAAAATAAAAATAAAAAATTGAAAGCAGCTATAGAGTTTTAACAAATTACGCTATAAACAACAATTCGTTTTTCGATTTGCATCCCTTTGAGGACCAATATTAAAGTACTTGTCAAGTCTACTGCATGCTTATATTGCTACCATAATCCAAATTTCTACTAAACCTTGAAGCAGAAGTACATAGACTTAAAATTGTTTAGCAGGTGACATTATATGTTCGATTGAGTTTGAGACAAATTATAGAAAGGTCCTCTGATGTTCTTATTTGACCAAATCTAATAATACATGTCACTGCCCTCACTAGTTTAGCTGGAATATACAGAAAGTTAAAAATAAACTACGGTCATCTAACGATCGCGAGCTTTGATACAAGAAGATTTTACGAAACAAGTAATGGGGATAAACCGGTACGGGGCTGCGCAAATTGATATGATAAATTGAAGAGGAGATCCTACAAATATTTATATATATATACACACATATGTTCAAAAATAGCTATTAAAGGGGTGGACCATAGACAGATCTTTTAGGTAACCAAAATTCCAAGAAGGAGATCTCAACAACAATACAAGGGACAGAGTTTGACAATCACCAAAATTGTGGTTGCTTGTTATTAGAGACTCGTGGTTATATTTGCCATCATTTTTCTTTTCTTTTCTTTTCTTTTCTTTTCCTTTCTTTTTTTTTTTTTTTTTTCTGTTTTTTGTGTCATGACATGTCTTATTCTTCCAAGGGTCCCTCGAACACTAATAGTTGATAAATGGACAATGCATGCAAACTTGAGAGTGAAAATGTGACGACTTTCAAACTGTCACTTAAAACTTGCTTACTTGATTTTTTTCATCTTATTTAAATCATTATTAGTTCATTTTTAGGTCTTCAATTTTTTTTTTTTTTTTGAAAACTTTATTTATAGAAGAAGCGATACTTTAAGAATCATAATAATTAAAATTAATTTTAAATAAAACATACTAACATCATACCAGTGTCTAATTAAGTCTTTCATACCTAAGTATTAAAAAGTACTAACATCAAAATAACATTTAACAAGTCCTCAAAAATATGTGTGGAATATAAAAGTGCAGGTGACATTCATAGAACCCATCATACTTTCACATATCACGCATCCACATCGCCAGTCTATCAATGCTTAATATGTCATAGGCAACTTGCCTGAATTATCTACGGTGGGAAACATAAAAGGGTGTGATAAATTCAATAAGCTTAGACGTGCATTGCCACAAATGCATATAATTAAAAATGCATGACAGATTATGTAATTATCCATTTATTCACTCAACATCTCATGAGCCCTTACGTTCATACCAAGGTGCGCACGACCTTAAATGGGGAAGACAAGGGAGCAACCCAATCCATCAGCACCCAAGGTCCTAACTTTAACTCCATTGATTATAATTTTCTCCCATTTGGCCAGAGGCGAATATGCTCACACTCGGAGATTGGTACAATACATCATTAGTTTCGCTTTCTTAAATATTAAGCCATATGGTGAGTATGCAAGAATGACATGTTCAATAGCATGTACATAAACATATCATCATGCATACTTTAATAAAGCATGTAAATGAATACGTCATCATAATATACTTTCGTAAAGTATATAAATAAACACGTCATTATGGCATCATATCATATCATCAAAAATAAACACATCATGCATATCATATAAATAATCACACTGTAGGTGAGGTCTATACTTATAGCATATCGCGTAACTGTGTATTCGCATAGATTGTTTCTGATTCTACCCTCCAGTCAATGCGGTGTCCTAATTTTAAATTGACGTCTGACAGTTAGAGTAAAGTTTTTGAATCATTTTCAATTATGGACATGTATTCTCTTAATTAATAATTAATTTCAATTTAATTATTAATTTGTCAGTAAGTCTTTTTTTTTTTAAACTTAAAATGATAGCATTCTTAATTATTAATTAGATAATTATCATAAAATTAATTTCTTAATCAATAATTAATTAATTAATTCATTATCTATCATTTCATTTAATTCCACTTTATCCATATTTGGGTCCATTAGGTGACCATAGATAACCATGGTCTTCCAACATCATATTGGATCATCTTTATGCGTTGTGGGCTTATTGGATCTATTGCGACTCATTTACTTGTAATTGGCTTAAACCATTTCCAAATAATGTTTTAGCCTTATTATTGGTTTGGACCCGTTAAGACCCATTACACTTTGTTGTCTTTATCAAGTTTTGGTCAACAATTACATGGCATCTCAGCAAGTCTAGTGGCGGGTTCATTTCTTCTCACCAAGCCCTCGGGTATTAATTTTCCAATTTGCCCATATTTTGGTGATTCAACCATTTTTAAACATAAACTTGTTAAGTCTTTTGACCATATTTTTTAATAATCTCTCTTGCAGTTTTATAGGTCCACAAAACCTTTACCTACAACCCAAAACGTTCTCCCTATCAAAATACCATTTTACCCCTTAGTTTGGCAAAATTACAATTTTGTCACTAGACATACTCCTTTTAATCTAGACTTGTTGGATGGCTTTTAAAAAATTTATCATAGAGCCATAGAATAATGATTATAGTGCCCCTAAGCTCTCAAAATGGCTTTCGTAACTTATTATATTTCTAAATACAATCAAATAAAACTATTATATTTAAGCCCTTTTTATGTCTTTTAAGGTCGTACATTTGACTATAACATAAACCATATTATTTTTTGTATTTATTTAGCTTAATACATTGTTTTAAGAGTGACAAAGATGCTATCTAATTATAGTCTAAGCAGATTTTATAATTTGACCGGTTATTTATTTATTTTTGCATTTTAGTCCTTATTTTGCCCCAA
The DNA here is from genome assembly GCA_025413485.1 of Ficus microcarpa. NCBI lineage: Eukaryota > Viridiplantae > Streptophyta > Magnoliopsida > Rosales > Moraceae > Ficus > Ficus microcarpa. The sequence goes on along the minus strand of CM046383.1, from coordinate 13,377,546 downwards.
TTACTTCCCAATACCCCTTGGATTCACGTTTTTTTATGCTTACTGTCCTTCTAAAGTGTTCTCACAGGATCAAGATTCATTTTTAATAAGTTTTTTTATTTACATTTTTTACTCTAAATTTTTTATATTTACGTTTTGACCCCAAAATGGCATTTTCGTCATTTCTTATCCATTTATCACTAAAATTTGACACAAAATCTATTTTAAGCCTCTAATCAAGACTAAAAAGTTTTGGATTCAAATAAGGTCTATAGGATGGTGAAATTATGATTTTACCCTTTGAGGGAAAAATCATCATTTTTGAAATTTTTATTTCTAGCAAAGCTTAAGCTCTGCTTATTGCTTATTTCAAGAGTAATATTATGTCCTTCTACATGAGTATGAAAATGCCACTCAAATTAACATGTTCCAACTTATTAATATTTATGCCAAAATGTTATTTTTTGTACTTTATGGTCATTAATTCTTATTCTAACCTATTTGTGATGTCAAAATATTTTCCTCATCATTCATGCTTCCATTAACAAAGAACATAACATATCAACATGCCATAATCTCCTATTCTCATACATCAATACGCATTTCATGTCATATAACCATAAATATCACATAAACATACTTTTCATCATATTTCATATACAAATCATGTTTTCTAGTCATTTTAAATCATGGCAAGCACATATATTATCTCATTAGGTAGCAAAACAACATTTTAACCATTGACAATGCCAAGATTTTCATATTTGTAAGAACACATTTTGAAAGTAAAGTCATTAAGAACTTGATAAACCACTAGTTTACAAATTATTTACCTCTTCGAAAAGTAGTAAGTTCTTAACTCCTCTTGAATTCTTTGAATCACTCTTGGATCCTTGAGGTTAGAGGCTAGAATGAAGATAAAACATCATTTTAAAAGCATTTTTAAAACATCATTTTTCTTTCTAGGAAACAAATAGAAAAATATAGATTTTTTTCTACCTTGAAAAGCACTTGGAATGGCTCTTTCTTCTTGCTAAAAAAATGATCTTGTGAGTAGATGGAAGGAGATGAAGAATTTTTTTTGGCTTTCCTTAGCTACAAATTTCGTCCACAATGAAGGGAGGAAAAGATGAAATTTTTCTTTGCTTGTATGGATTTTATGAAAGAGAAAAGAGTGGTTTTTTGTTTACCTTAAAACCATTTTATAACCAAGCCTCATTATGGGTTAAAAAATTGAAATTTTTGGATTTTAATCTCTCTAAAAACGTGCTCAGCTGAAAAGGATATGTTAATCTCTCTAAAAACGTGCTCAGCTGAAAAGGACAAGTTGGGATGTTGTTTTGTGGTTTTTCATGTATTTCTAAGTAGTTTTAGTGAGTAGTCATTCAAATAGTCTATCATCTTACATTATAATCATTCTTTCTTTTTGTCTTTTCATTTTTGTTTTGCTTGTTTAGGGGTTGGATTTTAGATTTTCAAAAACCACCTTTGTGCAGCCTATTTAATGAAGTTTTTTTTTTTTTTTTTTTTAGATTGATGCTAGTTTACTGGCAACAGGCAAGCAGCTCACTACCTGCTTGCATGGCGCATGGCGCACTGGGCATGAGCAAGGGGAGGTGTGCACGGCACCCCTTCATTTAATTTTTTTTTTTTTTCCTCGCAGTGGGCTGCCTTGCCCAATGGTTAATTACCCACTGGGTGGGCGGTGCATAGGCACTCCCTTGAACCCTCTTTTTTTATTTTTTATTTTTTGAGATTATAGTAGGATTGTTAAATTTATTATTTTTTGAGATTGTAGTAGGATTGTTAAATTTAATTTAGTAAGTAATCTTGACATGGCATAAAATTCACTTCTTAATTCACAAAATCATGATTATTCATTCATTATATATATAATGAATTTTTACATATAATATTTTCACAAAATCCCAATTTAAATAGAAAATGAGAGTAACATCATATTTATATTTTCTCGTCACCAATAAAAAAATGTTATGAATGGTGAAATGTACAATTTAATTCTCTATTTAGGAGGAGAATTAATATTGTAAATTTTGAAATTGTTACAGGAAAACTATGAGGAACCTCTCTTAGAAGTACCTATGGAGGTGCAAGAGATTGTCATGTACGGCTCGATGTAAACATCGCAATTCAACCAACTCGCTTCCTACCAGAGTGGATGACGAAAGAACAATGCCATAGATTTTATAGGAACTCTTGCATCATCCAGATTGTGGAGAATTGGTCACATGGACCATTTCTTGAGCACATAAATATGCGTGGAACACCTAGTGGAAAATGCACACTCAAGTGAAGAAGATGAAGTAAATTACACAAATTTACCTCAAGATTTGACTCAAATTATGTTATATATATATATATATATATATATCTATTGATTATGCAATTTTCGTTGATTTTTATCCAAATAGACATTCTTTGTGTGTTTAGAATTTGGTAAGTAATGTGATTACAAATATAACCTAATAATAATATCACATCTGACTCAACCTAATGGTATAGAGTTCGAATCTCCCATCTAAGTTCATAAGATTTCAGTATGTTTCCTTCTTAGTTCAAGGTTTTTAGATTATGAACTTGAGAGAGATGGGACTGACGTGAACATTATGAAGCATGCAAAGAGGCCGTAGAAAGGACCTGCGTTCGTGGTAGTCTTCTACATATTGCAAATTTCGATATGCCTACAGCGAACTACGATTCTCACCCTCTGGACGAAAAATATGCAGCCAAATCAAGTACATTCCAGTATAATAATAGGATCCTAAGCAATATCTCAAAAGATTCACACAAATTTACACAACTGCATTGAAGAAATAGGGCAATTACAAAATCCTAGAAAATTTCAGACCTTTGGGACTCCGCTGAATCTTCCCATGCTTGGCTTAACCAAGACTCTCCCTCGTAAATTTCTGCTTAATCCAAATTAACCACTCCTCCCTTTTATACTTCCCATGGCCCTTTCCTTTTCTAACATACTACTAACCTCTCTTCCTAACAAATTACATCCCAAGTAACTACTAACAACTTCCATTTGTTATACCACTAACCAACCAATCAACACATTGACAAATCATATCACATAACAAGAAAATATGATTTGAAAAGCTAAGGATACAACAAGTACTGGAAGAACTTTCCCACATGGGAAACCAATTTGACCCACTTAGCATTCCCGACATCATAATTTCACTTCTGTCCCACTAGAAAGGACAAGCCTTTGAAATTTTGCCAATAATTCTTGATAAGAGTGAGTTGCTGATGGCTGCAATTTTGTTATTGAAGTCTTCAAATGTTCCATTGTTATTTCTGTAGCATGAAGATTCTCCTGGGAGGATAAAATCAAGAATACGTAAGTGGCGAAAAGAATATTAAAGTAAGCAAATGACAAATTAAACCGACCTCCATGGCTTTCAGAGCTGCTTCACGGCAGATTGATGAAATATCAGCCCCTGTAAAGCCTTCTGTAAGAGAGGAAAGATCCTTTATGCTGACATCAGAACTGCATGGAATTTTGCGTAAATGGATACGAAATATCTCTTCACGGTCACTCTCATTTGGAGGCCCTACGTATAGCAGTCGGTCAAAACGGCCTGTCCAGGAAATTAATCAGTAACAAGTGTTGTCGGTTCTGAGGGAGGTAGAAAGATGAGAACAAAAATTCAAGCACCAAGTGTGGATTATTGATTATTAGGATAACAGTGGGCGGAGTTGGTGTTTACATGTAATCACTGCAAGTTAGTGCATGGTTATGAGCAGAAAACAGCGGCATAATATTAGAGAGGGACAGCAAGAAAGAAGAGTATAACCTGGTCTAAGGAGGGCAGGATCAATCTTGTCAGGCCGATTCGTTGCAGCAATAACGGTAACATTAAGTCTTTGGTGTAAACCTGATGCCAACAATGTTCTTTTGTCAAACGAAAGTTAAACAAGCAGCAAGAGGTATTTTTTAGATTATTGAGCATAACAAAAATAAGAAATTTGCTACTAACCATCCAATTCAACAAGGAGTTGACTCATAACTCTATCTGATACTGAAACTCCATCGTTTTCCTTCCCACGCACAGCAGCGAGACCATCAATTTCGTCAAAAAATATGATTGATGGGGCATTGGCCCTAGCCTTAGCAAACAAAGATCTAACAGCCTTCTCGGATTCACCAACCCATTTACTAAAGAGTTCTGGACCCTTCACGGCAAGGAAATTCAGCCCTGCTTCAGAAGCTACTGCACGTGCCATTAGAGTTTTGCTGCATCCAGGAGGACCAAACATTAAAACACCTGTTGGGGGTCGAGTCCCTATACGCTTGAATGCATCCTGGTGCTTTTGTGGCCATTCTACAGCTTCCATTAACTGATTCTTAACCTCCTTTTGGCCCCCGACATCTTCCCAACGAACCTTTGGAACCTCAAGTATTACCTAGAAATATGTTCAAACAACATTACAGTGGGACACCATTAGGACACCATTAGAGAAAGGGGGGAAAAACCGTGGGACACAACATAAATCCACGTTGATGTAATAAGTGGAGTTGGCTAACCGCTAGCACCTAATAAGCTCCTTCATTGTTGTTGTTGTTACTGCTAGAGTTAATTTTAGCTAAATTACAATGTTGGACCTATCTACAGCCAACAATAACACGAATAAACCATACTAAATACATAAAGAAAGAATATTAAGCATACCTCTCGCATGGCACTAGGCCTTACTTTCATTCTGGCCTTCTCAAAATCTTCAAAAGCCACTTCCAACAGACATTCTTCTTTAACAGAATGCTGAACCTCATGTATGCAACCATCTGATTTTGTTCCATTTGAGATGGATGAGGATGCAGAGTCTAAGTAATCCCTTAAATTGTCTCCTGTATCTTTTAAGCAATCGGATTCCACTACATCACAATCTCCGTATTGAATAAAGTTTCCATGCAAATTATAGCAAGAGTTTCTTGAGTTCGCATACTGCCTAAGACAAATTAAAGCTGCCTCATTGCACAGAGCAGCTAGATCAGCACCTACAAAACCATGTGTAGCAATAGCAAGGTTTTCCACTTGAATATCTAAAAGTGAATGCTCCATGTCACTGAGAAGAGAGAGCAAGATATCCAACCGCTGTATTGGCGATGGTACACCTGCATATCATTTTTCAAAGCAAGATAAATAGAGAAAAATAGGAAATGACGTTACTAGCAAGAAGCAATAAGAAATGAGTTTTTGCAGTTTCATTTAAAGCTTTGAACTTCATGTTGAGTGATGAGTGTGAACAAACACTTGCTGCATTTGCACATGCACAACAGAGCAAACAGAAAACAAGCACCAATATATGACTAAAACTTGTGTTTTCTCGTGCTTGAGGCTTACGTCTGTCCTAGACATACAAACGGTATTTCAGATTCTCGAATTTTCTCAAATGAGGTGACAAAGCTATAAAAAATTGGATCCAACTCACATGTCCCCTTCTTCTTGTACCCTTTCATGCCCTCCCTAATAATATCATGCCACGTCAATTAAAATATTTTATCTGACATGATATTTTAATTGATGTGCCATGATAATTTAGTTGACATGACAATTTAATTGACATGGCATGATATTATTGGGGGACACAAAATGGGAAAGGAAAAAGGGACATGTGAACCAAATCCATAAAATTCTAAGCAACAATTTGAAAATTCCACATACATGTAGTGTGTACTGTGGATGTTATGTAGAAAGTTTGATCGACACCTCTATATCTTGATGTTTGAAACAAGAAAAAATTAAATTGTCTCAAGTGAAATGTCTAAAATAAAAGCAACAATTTGACAGTTATATAGTGTGAACTGCAAATCAGAAGGATTCCAAAAGGTTATTTAGGAAAGAATTAGCTTATAGGCTTCTTTGTCTTGGGAGTTTAAGAATGTAATTTGAGGAATAGTTAGGTTTTCCTATTCTCTTGTTGGAGAATACCCCGTCCTCTTGCTTTTAGATGTGTTCTTCAAGCTTTAGTCCTTCATAAATGACATAAATTTGATACCTATTTCAATTTCCCTGTCAAGTCTTCCAGGTCGTCTGAGAGCAGGCTCGATTATATCAGGCCTATTGGTAGCAGCAATCACAAGTACCCCTTCACTTCGACCAACCCCATCCATCAAATTCAACAATGTCGCAACCATTCTTTGAGATAGTTCTTCTCCACCGTCTTTCCTTGCAGGTGCTATGGCATCCAACTCATCAATGAATACCTGTAAACTAAAAGTATTAGTACGCAATTCATCAGAAATTGGAGGACTAAATGAGTAAGACTAAATCCTTAACCAACTTTGGTTGGATAAAATCATATAAGATGTCAAGAGTATAAAAAATAACTTCCCAAGTTCCTACGAAATATTTTGTCTTGCATATATGCACCGCATGTGAACATCGAGAGATAAAATTTAAATATTTAAGATAGATTGAAGACTAGTCTGAGATGGTTTTGGACATTAAATTCAATGGACTCTAAGACTTTAAGATTAACATTTCAGTTTTTGTGTTTTTGTACACAGACAACTCCGGAATTGATTTCCATAAAGATTTTCACCGCATCCAATGAGTACAATGCTAAATATAGAGGTGACAATAATCCTGAAAATAAAAGGTATAAACATACAGAAAAGGAAGAAATCTAACCACAGCTGGTGAAGCCTGGCAAGCTGATTCAAACAATTCATGCAAAGCTCGCTCACTTTCTCCATAATATTGACTTACAAGCTCAGGTCCATTTACGGAGAAAAGTTTAATGCCAGCATCATGTACGCATAATCGAACCAAAGAAGTCTTTCCAGTGCCCGGGGGACCATGAAGAAGCACTCCCTTCGTAGTTCGTAAACCAAAACTAAATAGTTACATCAATGATCAACATGAATGTCAACTATACTAAAGATTTTTGTTTCAAATGAAAACTCATGGCAACATTATTCATTAATCGAACTTAAAGAATCCAAGTTAGAATTTCACGACTCAAAAATGTAGGCCATGACTGTTTAACATGCCACTATATATGATATAACATACCTTGATAAACTGTTCATTGATGAGGAAACTATGATATCCTTCAAAATTGCATATTCTTTAGAAAGACCACCCAATTTAATGTTGTTATCCCCAGAATCAGCTTTTACATCCTTATGTTCAAAGTCCACTGTAGACAAACCTTCTCTTTGTGAAGTTTTTGATGCCAGTTCTGACGGAAAACATAAGCTCACTTTTGTTTCATTCACCACAATAAAAGCATTAGTTGAATGTCGTAGTGACTCAGAAGCTTCGTTTAGCAGATTGTTGCCACTCACATTAGTGAAATCATAGTCAGCTCTGTCTTCCGACAACTTTTTAGCGCCAACCAATTGGAAGATACAAAGCTGTGAAAGAATTGGTAGGGTAACAAGATTCCCTCGAAGTAAACAACGAGAATGAAAATAAGGGGCAGCCCGAGCCTCAATAAGCCTTTTAGTAACACCTTCGTCCCCCAATAACTTTGTAATGTCAAAGGGATCAAAAGACGAACCATTTGAGTCGGTTAAGTTTGACAAAGAATCATCACATACAGGTGAAGTTAACTGATTAGTAACTGAAGAGCCAACCTTTGTGTGATTCATTGGTGTTTTAGGGGATGAGGATCTAACCACTCCGTTTCCAGAACGCTCATATGATGATTCCGAAGAAATTTTCACAGAAGCACTGGTCCTTGTTAATTTCCTAGAGTGCACTAGCTCTAAAATTAACTCACTGCAGTTATATACCAAAAGAGGATCAACCGTGGTGCTACGTGAATTTTCATCTCTAGTTAAATAACTAGGTACTGTCTCACTTTTTACGTGATATACAAATACAACTCTGCCCAATACAGGATTGCCCATTGCATCTGAAAGGCTTGAAGACAACCTCACTCCATTCTTTGTAACCTGGGATAAAAAGAATTTAAAACAAATGACTCTAAATTTAGAAAGAAAAAATTTATTAAAAAAAAAAGGGTAAAAAGTACTTTATCATTAAGAGTTGAAATATAATTCCAATTATTATCAAACAATGGCTTAGGATCTCTACAAAGACTTACGAAAAAAATAAATAAATAAATTGTGCTACCTAGTTAATCTTAAACTATGAAGTATAAGGAAGTTTTTAACAACATGGAGATGATAATTTCTTGATGTGTTTGATGATGATTATGTTATTGGATGCAAATACACATAAAATTTCCGTTTTCATTACATCAGCTGAAATTTATTAGTTCCCTTTTTTATACTAGATGATTGTTGCACTTAGGTACAATGGTAGATAACCCAGACCATAGAATGACACCTTGTAGTGCATCCAGATACTACGTTCTACCGCAAGAAAAATGACACTTAACCACATTTCTTGTCTATTACACTTATTAAACGTTAATAAGTGCAAAGAATATAATAAGGCAACTCCTAATACTTGCAATAAAGAAAACTATTAACCAGTCATAAATCTAATTGCACAAGCGTCTGCTAGTAACTATTCTACCAATAAAAAAAGTGCCTGATAGTAACTAGTCTCCCCCCAGCCCTGCAATGTATCCTGCTTCTCTCTGTAAATCAACGCATTCTGTTAAAACTGAAGTCCCTCATTTTTTCCTTTTTTTTTTTTTTTTTTTGCTCCGACTTTTAAATTTTATATAATTAGTAATTGACCAAAAATTATAGAAAACGGCGGATCCTGAAAGTCCAAATAAAAAATAAGAGAGAGAGAATGTGGAAGGAATGTTTGGAAATAGCCCAAACAACAATCAACAATCTTTTTCCATAAAGAAAAAACAAATCGACATTCGTAACTTGGATTGCCATTAACAAATACTCCACTCTTTGAAAATCTCTGCAATTTCTTCCCAGCATAAATTTTAACCAGAGCATAACCTAAACATCTTACTACAATGTTAATTCACGAAAAAGAAAAAGTAAAACAACCCAACCTAAAAATCAAATAGAATCCATATCTGACTGTAAACAAACTTAATTCGACATGTGTACTAAAGCTCTAAAACAGTGACTTCACCGAAAAATAAAAACTCAAATAGTCACATCTGAATGTTTTAACATTAGAATTGATAAGTTAATTTAATTTCTTGCTCTGTTCGAAGGTCTCCTAACACTGTTGAAACAGTAATGAAGTGAAACTCGACAATTCCATGGCACGCACTTGTAAACACTGGAACTATACTATGAAATACTAAAGATAAGTGTAAATCAAACCTTAGAAGAAGACCAAATTGTTGCAAGAGAGAAATAGTTTCCTGCTGCATCCTTTAATTGATCAACCAAACAAAATCCAACATTACTAGCACACTCATTTGCTAATGAGATGAGAGGAAAGCTATGTAAAAGTTCACTATTTAAGGAAGGGGATGAAACCTGCATAAAAGAGGTCAGAACGTCAGATGCAAACAGACACAACCCCAAAAAAATAATAATAATAATATACAAATAAACAAACAAACAAACAAAACACTTGCATCATAGGTATTTAAATGTTTGTTTACACAACAATCACATTCCAAGAACAAGTGACAGCTAGAGCTAGTTTTCAGTAGTCATTAAAGAGAGTGCAGATTAAGAAATAATGTGACAAAAATAAACGAAAGGCAAAAGCAAAAGGAAAATAGACAGACATCAAGAGAAAAAGAAAAATGCAATAGGATAAAGTGCTAGAGATAGAAGTTCTTCACTGCATCAAGAAAAACACAACCGACTAATATAGTTGTAGCTAAGAAATGAGTAAAACTGTCTGAATTGTCATGATTACTAATTCAAAAATCACAGTTGTGACTTAACCTGAATTGCTGACATGATACTTCTTTTTTTATTTTTTATTTTTTATTTTTCCTTTGGCCACTAGACTCAACTCCCATCTTAGTGAACATGTAACTTCACGAATATCATACTATAACTAATCAGCCTCAGTAAAATTCTCATTTATCAGATTCTGGATAATTCATAAACCATTATTCGTTTAGACCAACAAACTAATTTAATTATGACTAGTCATTTCAAATGAAAAAGTAAAAATAAAACAAAAAACGTAAACCTTAGATAAAGCTAAAAAGGGTGAATTACCGATACTAAGGAACCAGGGGCAAACCCAGATGCAACCATGGACGACTCAGATAGCCAAATATTGTGTCCTTTAGATTTAGAAACATTTTCAACATCAGTGACTCGGCCAATGAAAGCTGTTTTCCCTATCAGGGAAGGATATTTCACCGAAGCTTTTTCCAGAATGTGCATAAGATCCTCATCACTAGTTTCAGAATCCAGAGAAGGCGTCAGCGACGGGGTCCGAGGAGATGAAAATAGGTCAGAGCTTGACACCCTTGACTGTGTCTTTGACTGCCTCTTTGCCTTCGAAGGCATCTCTAGATTCTATGAACACATAACAAAGCAATTGTATTAGAAAACAAACTACTAGAATACTCGGTTCAAAAACCCACCAAAATCGTTGGAAACAAACTATAAGGACACCCACTTTAGAAGACAACCAAAATCATCAGAAAACAAACTGCAAGAACACGACCCAATTCAGAAATCATCCAAAATAATTGGAACACGCTAAAGCCCAAATCTTTATGATTAAAAATATGATATTAAACACTTTGCTATGTGCTTATACCAGCGTGGGAAAACAATCATATTAGCAAACTAATAAACAAGGCCATATAATTTGTAAGAAATTAACTTCAAAATTTGTCAAATATATATACATACATACATATATTTACCACATATATATATATATATTTACCACATTTCCAAATCAAACTAAATCATAAGTTCGTTTAATTATTTGCACAAATTCATCTTCCTAAAATTAGGACAAAACGAACTCACTGTAGTTAAAAAAATATTTAAAAAAAAAAAATAACAACAACAACAACACACACACACAAATACACACTTTTAGGACTGAAAATGCAGGGCTTTCTATAGCTAATGCAAAACCAAAACCAAAACCAATAATAAAAGAAAGACATTCCTATCAGTTTTCAGAATTAACAAGAACAATCATCAAGGAAAAACTCAATAGGCTCATTACTACGTACTAAAAATTTCGGAATTTCGGGGGTTATTTTTTTTCCGAAATCAGAATGAAAGGAGACTTTTCATCACACCTAGAACTGAAATAAAGAAGGAAACACGAATTTAATTGGGAAATTTCAGATTAAGGCCATTGAAAGAGAGAAAACCCTAACCTCAAAGCTTCCCCTTTTGGCTCCAAAAAGTTTCGCTAGCAGAAAATCACCTCCTACTCAGTGGAAAGCTCGGCTGTAAACTTAAGCCAAATTGACAGAAATGTGCTTCGGGGGAGAGAGAGGGAAAACGGCAGGAAAAATACAAATATTGGAGATACACGCATACAGGGATTTAGAGTAATTATTATCTTATCTTATATCTTATAACTATATTAAGAGGCCGTTTGGCACACCTATTTAAACTGGGTTTTTTTAGTTCAACCCAAACGATGGGGGTTTGGCATTTCAGTCCATCCTTAACTTACCTTTGAACCGTTGCACAGTGAACCCAAATGGGTTCACTGTGCAACCACGCGTTGCTGCTGCTCTGCTGCGCACGTCTTCTTCAGTCTCCTATTCATCCATCCTCTGTTCGTCCCTAAGGGCCACCATGTGCTCCTATCAGATTCCCTGCAGCGTCTGACCCCCATCGAATCGCTTCTGCGGACTGACCAGGGGTTCCTTCACTGCTCGGCGTTCGCCTCTCCCGGGTAAGGTTATAACACCAATTTTTGTTTTGCCTCGCTGACCCATATTCAAGCAGATGCAGCGCCGAAGAGAAATTTCAGACCGAAAACGATCCCGATGCCTGAGTACCCACTATTTTCGAGTGCGGGGATCTCGTCTCCGTGCCGTAAAATCGAGCCCTAATCCACCTCTGGTCCCTGTGTCTTCTTCGGTCGATTCGAATTCCGTAAGCCAAGTAAGGTTCTCTTCCCATTTTATCGCCAATATTCCTCTTCCTGCTCTAATTTTGTGAAGTCGTTTTTCGTATAATTAAGTCATATGGGTTCGGCGATGATACTTGTGGACATGAAGCGGACACTTACTGTTGTTCGCCATTGTTATTACTTTCCATGTTTCGAAGTTTATTGACCTATTTTTCCTGAATTTATGATTGTGTCCTAATTTGATTTTGCTTGTGGATATTGTTCCCAATTTACTATTTTGATTGGTTGGCCCTGTTTGCGAAATCGTCTGAGAGCCGTGTTCGATTCGTTGGTCGGTGTGCTAGTTTAGATGCATTTTTGCTTGTGTTAGACGAGGTTTGGTTAAACGGAAGAAGTTCCCCGTAATTTGTTTTTGTTGGTTGGCCCTGTTTTGGCCTCGTCCGAACGGAGTTCTCGATTCGTCAATGCTTGTGCTTTTTCTTTCTGCATTTTTTATTGTGTGGATGTTTGGTTTGGTTAATGTTGCATTTCTTCCTGTTTACTATATTTGTTGGCTGGCCATTTTTGATATAATTGTTGCCTGGCCCCCATTTGGGCTCCTCGGAACTATGTTCTCGACGACATCTAAACCTTGTTTTAGTTTTTCTTATCTTTGATTCGGTGACGGCGATGTTGGTTTTATGCAAGTGTTTGTTGTTTTTTTGTGTTGAGTAGCTTGGCCCGGTTTTGGACTCGTCCCAACGCCGTTCTCAATTCGTCAAACCCATCTACTAGTTTTCAACACTTTTTATTATGGGACAGCGATATTGGGTTTTATGGAATGAATGCGATGTTTACTCTATTTGGAGGTCGCTTCTGTTTTGGCCACCTCTTTTGTGTTGCCTTTGTTAGTTGTTTGATATTTGTATATGCAAAGGGCAGTGTGAAAGTAGACTGTTTTCCTATTCGTCAATGTAGTGATTTATTGTATGTTTTTTATTGTGGGGTGTTCCTAGGTTCCCATTATTTCCTATTTTTCATCTTGCGTACTTGTGTTTATATATGTTTCAACGGTTTCTATATAGTAGGAATTCATACTTTAGGAGACTTATTACAGGTTCCGGTGTGTTTTCACCAGTAGACATCTCCATTAATGTTCTACTTTCATCCCAACTTAGAAATGATGTATACAGCATCAATAACTTAAAAATAATTAGTTCTGATTGGTGAGTCCGGCACCCGATGTTTAATGTCAGTTACCGGTGCATAATTCATTGATCGGTGTAATAGGGTTTAATTGAATGAATTGGCGCTCGTAAACCTAATTCGCCGGTAACCAGTGGCTTATATGCCTTGGTAGCTGTACATGAATCGGGTGCTTGGCATGCCTCAGAACAAATATGTCTATCGATCTATACTGAGCCAACTTATGTGAGTTTCCTTTTTTTGTATTTACGTTCAGTGTTTGTCTGTGTTTTCATTATCGTTTTGTTAAGGAAATGCCGCGAAAAGCATCAAGGGAGACCTACGTTTGGGACCCCGTAAAAGAAAAAAAAATTCCTTGAGAAACTGGATGATTACCTGGCTACAACTGGTGGTAAACAACCGACCTCATCAATCCTCGATCTTTGGGCCACAGAGTTTAATGCTGAGTTTAAAGGTGTACCTGCCTTCGGATCAACATTATCTCAAAAGAAAGAGCGCATGAAGAAGATTTATAGGGTCTGGAAGGTGTTGCAGTCTCGTACAGGCCTAGGGTACGATCCTATGACGGATCGTGTCATATGCTCCGACGAAGCATGGCAGAGCTTCATTCAAGTAAGCGTTTGTCTACCCTACCAACCTCATAATTATTGTTGCTGACTTGTTGTTTTTAATTGTATGCTGTTATAATGTCTTGCGCAGCTGCACAAAGAGTGCAAACATCTCAGGCACGAGGGACTGCGCCACAAGGAGCTATACTATAATGTCTTCGACAAAAATCATGCTACGGATGCCTCGGCCTGTGGGTCCATAACAATGCCGGACGAAAGGCCACCGTACTTTGACTTTGAGATGTCAATGGATAACTCAGTCTACCGGCCTGTATTGGATGAGGATTCGACGCCAATGGTGGGGGTGCGCCATGTGAACACCATGCGAACCGGTGCCGATGCAGGTCCATCGCGGTCTAGGGGAGTTCCGGAAAGAGGAAGCAAAGAGATGAAACGGATGAGATGACATACCTGGCTATGCAGGAAATAGTCACCCATTTTTGTGGCAAATCCCAATCGGGGACAAGTAACGAGCAATCAAGCCATACAGATCACATGTTCGACTGTATGAATATTATGACAGAAATGGGCGTCCTCCCAACGAATGCACTATAATGTGGCATTACTTCGATTTGCAGTCACTTTTCCAACGTACCTTCCCAAGGTTTCAAGAGATCGATAGGCAAAATACCATCGCGTTTGTTGTTCAGTCGCATTGGCCCCTGGCAAATTGATTTTCCCATTGTTAATAAAAATCGATTTTCAATATTTTTTCATTCTTGGCAAGACTAGAGAGTGTTATTTGGACTCAAACTGTTTTTTTTTTACTATATGTATGTTTTTATCAATTCTGACGCATCTGTTGACTGTACCATGACATGTTCTCACATATATGCACCATTGGCTGATTTAAGCTTTATTTTTAAGTTCACATGCGGAATCCTGTTTATTTGACGTTAACCAGCTCTTCAAGAAAATTAGACTTACATGTTAACGACTTTAAGCTTTCAATAATTTAATAACAAACTCACTATCAATTACGAACATCGCAGGCGAACACCGACTCGTAGAGTGGTTCAACATATTTCGGTAAAATGAACAAGAGTAGTTCCGATTTAAACCAAGCAGAAGATTCCGACTACTCGAAGAACGAGTCTAGTGCCCATGATTATTATCTTGTGAAGGCCGTAATTGCTGCAACAAGTGCAAGGCGTAACAGCCGAAGACCTCCACAACTCATGCATGATTCAATGCTTACTGGTAGCAGGCGTGTCGACGAGATACTAAATGGACACGAAAGAATTATTCAGGGAGTGATCAATATGCAATCGGGAACATTTAGAGTATTAAGTAACATATTAGCTACTCGGGAATTATTGACACCAACGTGTAACATGAATGTAAACGAGCAATTGTTCATTTTTTTATCAATATGTTCAGAAGGCGCAACCATTCGACAGACATCGTATTTGTTTAAGCATTCGTACGAGACAACTTCCCGTTGGTTCGATAAGGTGTTACAGGTTATTTGTTCGTTGAAGGACGAATTCATAAGACCACCGGACTACACAACCGTCCAACATTTGATTCTGGAGCATTCGGGCAAATAAAGACTATGGTTTGATGTACGTTTTTTACCTTAACCTAAGCATATTATTTGTGAACTCAGTATTAGGTAATAATGTTGTGTTAATGATGTTTATTATATTATAACGTAAAATGTCTTATGCAGGATTGTATTGGTGCTATAGATGGCACACACATCCCATGTGTCCCCCCCCCCCCGGTGAAAACGCAGACGTTTGAATTAATCGCAAAGGGTTTCACTCGCAGAACATATTAACGGCATGTTCGTTTGACATGAGATTCACGTATATGTTAGCTGGGTACGAGGGATGTTGTCATGATGCCAGAATGTTGGACGAGGCAATAACATACCATGGATTTCCAATACCTCCACCAGGTACGCATAATCCTCGAATTATGCGTAGTTATCAATATAATAATTACAACAAAAATTATTTGGTCAGTGGCTTAAAACTTAATTTGGTGTTTATGTTGTAGGAAAATATTACTTAGCAGATTCGGGATATGCCAATAAGGATTGTTTCCTCAGCCCATACCGACAGGAGACGTATCATTTACTAGAGTATCGAAGATATCAAGTCGGTCTATGCAACAGAAGGGAAGTTTTCAACTATATGCACACTTCGCTGCGTAATTGTGTTGAGCGAACATTTGGTGTATGAAAGGCAATGTTCAAAATACTTAAAAACATGAACAGCTATCCAATGAACAAACAAATAATGATCCCCGTGGTGTGTGCAGTTCTGCATAATTTTATTAGGATGGTGCAGGTTGGGGACCAAGTGTTTACTGACTATAAGGCAGATTGTGTGCCTGTAGGGGAAATATCGATGTCAACGCTGACTACGTGCTTCAGGAGGAGATCGATGGTCCAGGCCCAAGTACAGGAACACAACAACCTGACTCGAGTAGGGGTAAAATGAATCAAATGAGAGATATGATAGCCGATGATATGTGGGAAAGATATCGATCATCTCCATGGTATTAATCAACGTGATCCCAAGTTGTGTGTTTTTTTTGTGTTGGGCAAAATATTGTACCATTAACTATGAATGTTTATTTATCATCCTTTACTGAACAAGAAGTGCTTTTTACGGAAGTTCTCATTTATGGCTATGTAACTTTTTGTAAAAGTATGTAAATTTTTTTTAAAAGTTGATCAGGTGTTATTAATTAAGCTTATTAACATTTTTCAATTTTTCTCGTTTAAAAACTACAGTAGAATGTTAAATAAATTAATTAATTCGTTCAGTTCAGATTTTTAACATCCAAACATGGCCCTTGTTTTTTTTTTAATTTCACCTCACACTAAATACTCAACTCAACTTAAACTTTTCAACTTAAACTTTTTTACCAAACACTCAACTCAACTTAAACTTTTCAACTCAAACTTTTTACCAAACACTCAACTTTTAAACTAAACTTAACTTAACTCAATCTAAACTTAAAAATATCAACTTAAACTACTACACCAAACACCCCCTAAAAGAGTGGATGTTGCTTCCACTGCTCCTCCATCGTCGTCAAATATGCACCGTTTAGGTGCTTTACTGTTTTTTTTCCCCTTTTCTTTTTTCTTCCACTCTCCCTCTGTTTTCCTCCGCCCAACGCTCACTCCGAGTCCTTTAGTAAAATAACCATTTCACTTTGTTTATTTTGCAAAATAACCTTTAAAAAATTTTAATTAGCAAAATGACTTTTTGTTTTTAAAAATAATGTAAAAAGAAAAGATATTAATATATGGTTAAAAAAAACTAAAAAACAAAAAAGAAATTCTCCTCTTCTCTGCTTCTTCTTCTTCGCACTCTTCTTCCTTCTTCTCCACCGTCCTTCCCTCCCCCCAAAAGAGTCTCCCCAAATCCGCCACCTCCACCTCCGGCGCCACCGCTGTCGCCGTCAAATCCGGCGACCACGCCACAAGCTCTCTGACCACGCCTTCTTCTTCCTCTGCTTCCCCTCCGACCAGCAGAAGCTCCGCCGCCACCTCCACCACGCCTTCTCCTTGACCGAAAATGACGACCCTGCTCTTCGCGTCGATTTTCTCGCCGGCCTCTCCTCCTACATTTAGATCCCTTCTTGAATTCAGATCAAGTAATATTCTTGAGTTCAAATATGTATTTTCTCTATATATATATATATATTTGTTATATATATATTTAGTTTGCACGTAGAATTAGGGGAGAGGGGGATTAGATTGTGAAAAAGGAAATCTTTGTGATTTTGCGTGTTGGAATTTTGAGGGATTTCTTATTAACATCGTGTTATTGTAAAATCTTGTGGAAGTCAAAATGGCTAATTCGGTTTATTTGAGATTTCTGTTGCTTTTTCAACAAGAAAAAGAAAAAAAGAAAATTGAAAAGCTTTTGTAGAAAGAAATCAAAATGATTGGGATTAAAATTACTAAGTCCCTTGGAAAAAAAAAAACAATACTATTTAATTCAAAATCTATTAAAGTTATTGATTTGAAGTTTATGAATATGAAATCTTAGATCTGAGGTTCAACAAGTTCAAGAGAGCTATTTGAGAAGCCGTTAGACATGATTTCATTAACTTTGATTTCATTAACATGATTTCGTAAAAAATCAAGACTGCATGATTAAAGAACAAAACAATAATCAAGAACCCAACGAGGGATAATATATATATTATATGTGTGTGTGTGTGTGTATATATGTATATTTATGTACAAGAATTGTACTTGATCTGAATTCAAGAAGGGATCCAGAATAATACTTTCGTAGTCTACATGGGAGAAAAATAATTCCAAGTTTGTGGGGATTGATCTGAAATTGTGGTAGTGGGTTTCATGTTTTGAGAACAATGTTGGAAGAATAGTCTTGTCATTGCAATTACGTTGTTTATATGACTTTTCAAATTCAAACTTCAGTTGTATTTGGCCTTCACACACCACACTATACAATAATCCGTTGACATTGTTATTGATTGTTGATATATTTATATAGTAAGCCCCTGCTGGTTACCGTTGAAGAATGTAAACTTGGGCTAATTTTTTGGATTGATTTCTGTTCTTTTGATTGAGTTTTCCATCAAAGGAGAAATAAGATTTTTGGCTAATAATGATTTCTGTTCCTTTGATTGAGTATTTCTTGTATTTATAGTGTGAAATAATAACGAATATTCCTACATGATTCTTATTTGATTTGATTTTTTTTTTTTTGTGTTGATTGATGTAAAATTTGTAGTTGTATGCTTTATATTGTTTGTTAATTGATAATGTCAAAATCTATGATAGATATGAGTCAGATCTACATTGCCGTGGAGTATAATGGAAAGTGGGAAAAGGTGGATGGCGGATTTTGGAGGTGATTCGGAGTTAGTATGAGCAACGGCTTTGTGGTTGATAGGAATATCAAGTTTTTGGAATTAGAAGAGACAATCTACGACAGAACAAGGTAGTAGAGTCAGACGTGGAAATGTTTAGAGAGAGGTCAAAATTAACTTGCTTCCCTTCACAAGGAGAATATATAGTCAAGAAGTATAAATGTGCGACATTTGGTCAGAAAGGACATAATTCAAAAAAAATGTCCCAACTTAGCAAATCCATCCGATGTTAGAAGCAACACCTAATAATGATAATTATGAGTTTGACAGTTTATATTTTCATTAATTTCGTTTTACGAATGCTAGTAATTTGTGAAATTCATGAAGTATATTCGAGAAATTCATTTATTCCTTATATTTGTTTTTGTTTTTGTTTTGTTTTTGTTTTTGTTTTTTTTTTTTAGTGAATGTTAAATGTTTGATATATCATTTATTAGTTTTTTTAAAGAGCAAAAAAACTGACTATTTGAAAGCAACGAATAAGTGGTTGTTCTTGAATGTTTTGTGGTCGTTCCATTCTTTTTTGTGGGTGGTTTGACGTATTTTAGGCAAATCATACATGAACAAAAATCGTATATGGTTATTTTTGTGTTTCGTTAAAGGGAAAAAATAAAAAAATTATAACTGTGTAGAAGAAATGACCATATGGTTGTTCCTGAAATTTTAGTGGTCGTTCCTTATCTTTTGTGGTCGTTCCGTGTGTTTTGCGATGAATCATACATGACAAAAGTCATTGGCATAGTTATTTTATGTTTTCGTTTAATGGAAAAAAAAAAAAATTCAATGTTTACAAGGAACGACCGAGCAGTCGTTCCGCAATTCCGTGGGTTTTTAGTCAAATAATACATGACAAAAGTCATTAGCATAGTTAATTGAGAGGAAAAAAAAAGTCATTAATTGAGTGGTCACGGTCACGGTCTAGAAGGAAAATTGAGTGGTCGTTCCTTTACTTTTGTGGTCATTCCATGAATTTTGAGGCAAATAATACATGACATAAGGTGATGATATGGTTATTCTTGCTTTTCGCTTGAGGAAAAAAAAAAAAAAAATCAATAAGTCACTAACCATGGACATGTAGTTTTATGAATTATATGCATTAAGTGTGTG
This sequence comes from Ficus microcarpa, assembly GCA_025413485.1. Taxonomy (NCBI): domain Eukaryota; kingdom Viridiplantae; phylum Streptophyta; class Magnoliopsida; order Rosales; family Moraceae; genus Ficus; species Ficus microcarpa. Next base: position 13,357,844 of record CM046383.1, on the reverse strand, counting down.
TGAGATAGTCATTAATTTGGTTTTTGGTATTTTGTTTTGTTTTGTTTTGTTTTTTTTTTTTTTTTTTATTGTGTTTTTTAGGCAAATCATACATGACAAAAGTAACCAATTTGGTTAATTCTGCTTTTTGTTAAAGGAAAAAAAAAGTCAATGTTTGGAAGGAACGACAGTATGGTCGTTCCGAAAATTTTAGTGGTCGTTCCTTAACTTTTGTGATCATTCCGTATGTTTTGCGGCGAATCATACATGACATAAGGTAATAGTAAGATTATTTTTGCTTTTCGCTTATGGGAAAAAAATAATTAAAAAAAAAGTCATGGTTTGGAAGGAACGACCGTATGGTCGTTCCTGAAATTTTAGTGGTCGTTCCTTACCTTTTATGGTCGTTCCGTGTGTTTTGAGGCAAATAATACATGAAAAAATGTGATGGTATGGTTATTTTTGCTTTTCGCTTAAAGGAAAAAATAAAAAAAGTCAATAAGTCACTAACCATGAATATGTAGTTTTATGAATGATATTCATTAAGTGTGTGTTAGTGAGATGGCACACAATTAATTAGAAGGTATGAAAAGGTTCGCTTATGGTAGATATTTCTGTCATTTTTGATGTGGTTGTTGCTATAATACCTTTCTTGGTGCAAGTTGCTTGTGTTGAAGTCTTGTACTTTCTCCATTTAGTGTTTCTGAACAGTGCTTTCTTCCAATGGAGGGGTTTTTGAGTTTGGCTGCGTGAGTATGCTGTTATATCACGACACCTAGTTGTAATCTCAAGAATGCCCTTGTTGACTTCATGATAAACCCACATGAATAATTTAATATTAAAGAATTGTTCTGATCTATAATCATTTTGGATAAATGAAGTGGAGTGGTCTGGGACAAACTAATTTTTTGGATAAGCTCTCTGGGTTCAGAAAGATAAAGGAATTTAGTAGCTTTTTATTTTTCGATATTGTTAGGAGTTGGGCTCCTTTTTTGTATGTGTTTGAGCTGTGTCTCAAGAGGATAACTCTTTCTCTTTTGTTTTGTAATTTTTTTTTAATCATCAATGTTTTTTCTTGTTAAAAAATGATAATAATAATAATAATCACCGACTTTCAGCAACTGTTATCTTACTCTATCACCTTATGTCACTATAAGGTAATAGTAAAGTTATTATTTTTTGCATTTTCAATTTTTTATTATTATTCAGACTTTTAGATTTTTTACTTTATTTTTTTAAATATGATTTTTAATGGTTTTGTTATATTGGTGTTTTAAATAAATAATAATGATGTGATCAGTAATATTTATTGTAAAAGTTTTTTTTTTTTTTTGGTAAAAATTAATCCAAGGTATCATTTGGTGGTATTTATCAAAACAGCCCAAAAAAACTGTAGTAATATTTCTTCAAAAAAAATTTTTTCATATTTTATTTTATTTCTTTTGTCTTTGTTTTTGATGTTCTGATCATTGATGCCATATTTCGAGAAAATTAGGTTGTGTGAAAACAAACCAGGAGTCTCTAAACAATTGTAGAACACCTTATTAAAATTGAAGAGATAACAAAGTAAAACGTCAGGTCCGATAATATAATCACATTTATCTAATGTACATCTCGAAATCTGCTATTTCACAAGAATATGTCGTTTTCTACTTCAACAACAACAAATTTTAAAATGCAGATGATATGTCACTTTTATCCATGCGTATCCTAAATATATAAAAGTGTGAGGATTTACTGTTCATTTTGGTGGTTAAAAAACGCACCGTTTAGGTTTTTTTTTTTTTTCCCTTTTTTTTCTCCTCCCTTCCTCACAACAACGTTTAGGTCCTCTTTTCCCCCCCCCCCACTTCTTTCCTCGTAGGTTTTTTTTTTTTTTTTAGCTGCCCTTCCTCACAACAATGCACGGTTTAGGTGCTTTTTTTATTTTTAATTTTTAATTTTTTGTCCTTCCTCACGTTAATTGTAGCTGATATTTGCTTTTTACCTTTTACGTGTTGTGCTCTTACAACAGTTTTGAAACTTAAACTTAAAAAAAGACCATTTAATTCAAATTACAGTTTTATCCTATTGTAAATATACATTTATTATTTTTTAATTTATTATTTTTCCCACGTATATAAAAGAGTGAATAAAAATCCACTTGTTCATTTTGTTAGTAAAAAACGCACCATTTAGGTGCTTTTTTTTTTTTTTTTTTTTGCACTTTAGAAAGTTTTGTTTAAACAGCAGGAAAAAGAGTTCTTTTTTATCGTGTGCTACTGATGTTTTCAGGTTTCAAAATAAAGTTAAGAAAATTTTTTCATTTTGGAATTTCATTTTTGCTTTTATGTCCTTTTGTTATTATTTTCGGGCATATTCATGTTAAATTTGTGTTTGGATCAAGTTTTCTTGTTTAGAAATTTCCTACTTTTATCTATTTTTGGAATGATCATCCGTCCTATTGTAGTTGTAGGAGCTCATTATGTAGGAAATAGGCATATATCTAATATTGTTTAAGATAACGTATACTACAACTTGTCATGTGAGAACTCAGGTTTAGGAATGTATTAATATTTTATCTACACTTATTTTTACTGCAAAACTTTGAATAAGTAGGTATAAATGTTGCCGCTAGCATATTATTCTACAGCTAAAAATAAATTTGTGTTTGGATCAAGTTTTCTTGTTTAGAAATTTCCTACTTTTATCTACTTTTGGAATGATCATCCGTCCTACTGTAGTTGTAGGAGCTCATTATGTAGGAAATAGGCATATATCCAATATTGTTTATGATAACGTCTACTACAACTTGTCATGTGAGAACTCAGGTTTAAGAATGTATTAACATTTTATCTACACTTATTTTTACTGCAAAACTTTGCATAAGTAGGTATAAATATTGTCGCTAGCATATTATTCTACAGCTAAAAATATTTATAAAAATAAACTGTTTTGCTTTTTTTAAACTTTGTTTATAGATGCATGTGTGTATGTGACTCTATATATAAATTAAAATGTGTGTAAAATATTTATATTGACTCTTTTTTTATTTACCTTTTACTTCATTATCATATTTTCAAAACGTTTTTAGTTTTCTTTTTCCAATCATTTTTTTCTTATTGCAATGTTTTATTTTTTGTATAACCAACGATGAGATTAAAACCTTTTTTGAGATAACAAAATGCAACTCTATATGTATTGAAAAAAAAAACAAAAACAAATGAGTTGTGTATTATTATCTTATTTATTAGAATGTTGATTTTGTTATTATTATATATTTTATAATTGTATCATAAAGTTTAACTCTTCAACTTTATTTATTAATCTGTATTTTTTTTATAATCTTTAAAAAATATTTCTTTATATTAAATGTTATTAAAACTTTCATCACGATTCAACACATGCAACGCATATGCCCAAACTAGTATTATATAAAAGCATAACTTCACTAAATATATTTGATAAACTATATAATTCATAATATGATACTTAAAAAATAAAAATGATCATAAAATAAAAAAGAAAAAGAATTCCTCTACTTATGAATAATTTATTGTTAAGTGTAAAATAAGTCACATGTATTAATCTTTTATTACTTCAGTCTGAATTTCATATTTTTTGTATTTTTAATCATAAAAAATAAATTTAGACAAATAAAATAAAATCTAAAAATGATTAAATATTGAATGGAATTAACATAATTAAAAAATAAATTAATATAACTAAATTATGATAATTATACAAATAAAACAATATGGAAAAATAATTAAAAATCAAGTGAGAGAAAAATTTACAAACAAACAAAAAAACAACTTAATATAATTAAAAAATAAAATTACAGAATTAAATTATAGTATTGAAGATAAAAAAATATTTTAAAATAATTTATAACCATAGGAATGTTAAAAATTTAAAATAATTCAAAATTAAATTATAAAATATAAGGGGATAAATTATAAGATAAAATACTATATTTTATTCAATTATTTTTTATTATAAAAATTAAAACTGTATATATAAAATAATGTATAAACGTTATAAAATATTGACTTCATAAAAATTTGGACTCAACAAAAAATTAATATAATTAAAAAATGGATGCAAACAATTAAATTATAATATTAAAAATAAACAGTACACAAATAATTTAAAATTAAAGAATAACTTACAAAATTTAAAAATATAAGAAGTATAGAAAATTGCAATAAAATAAAAAAATCTAAAGTTTTTTTCCTATTGTCATCAAACTTAATTATAAAAAATATACAGTTATAAATGTAACTAAATTACCATTTATGCCATATATTAATATTATTATTTAAAATTTAAAAAAAATTCTTTAAATATTTAATTCATACCTTCGTTTAGTTATTATCTAAATAACTTTTTGAATTTGTTAAATTTACTTAACTTACAATAGTTTTTTTTAAAACTATTTTAGTCTTTGGATTTTTAATTCTATTTACTGTTCACATTTTTTTAATTACAATATATTATTATATTTCGTTATAATAAAAATAATTCTTATACTAAATACTTTATTTTAATATTTAATATGAATAATTTTTTATTCCTTAACTTCTTTTTTTTTTAACATACTACTTAATTAGTTTTTTTTTATATTTATATTTAGAATATTTAGAATATTTTTTTTAATATTTTATCCACTTCTATGTTTATTTATTAATTTAATTGATTTTTTTGCCGCACTAATATTAAACTTACTTAAGTCATTGAAATTTTCTTTTTTTTTTTTGGAGAAGCAAAATTTTATTAGGCAGAAGCCTCAATAGAAACGGCATTAGAGACTACAAAGGGAGTCTCATGAATCCAAACCTTAGTACAATTAGAATTAAAACCAAACTTAGCTAGAAGATGAGCTACATGATTAGCATCATGACGGATGTGAACCACACCTGTACTCTTCAGTTGGAGAAGCAATTGCCTCACATCTTCCATAATCGGACTTTCCTCGGCTAGATCCCGAACCTCCATAATAGCTAAAACGACATTTATTGCATCAGTTTCCACCTCAATGAGAACACTCTCCAATTCCTTAGCAAACAACAGCCCTTCACGAAGATCGAAACATTCAGCCAAAAAAGGAGAAAATCTCCCCTTTAAGGATTTTGCCAAGGCTCCCATTATGATCCCTTTCTCATCTCGGATAACCGCACCTATGCCAATGCAGTCCGATCCTGGAGAAACCGAAGCGTCAACGTTTAACTTATAGTACCCTGTTTGAGGGGGTGACCAAACATCAGAGCCTATAACTTGTTGTCGAGCCAGAACTTGGTTCAGGGCCTGCCATTCCCCAAAACTAGCAGTACTCAGGTCAAGAATAGTAAACGGATCTCCATCCTCCCCCCCATGAATGACCTTATTTCTTTCACCCCATAATTTCCATGCTATCCAACACACCAAGGCAAAATCTTCTGTTGAAAGCTCTAGCTGCACACATCTCAAAAAATCTGCAAAGGGGACATCACTCCTATTCTCTACCTCTTTCCAAAACCGTGAGAGCTTCCATACTGCTAGAGACGTCGGGCACTCGAGAATAGCATGTGAAATGGATTCGGCCTTTTCTTTACATCTTGGGCACACGTCATCACAGTTAATGCCCCTATACCGAAGTGAAACCATCGTTGGGAGGATCTCATTAAAAGCACGCCAAACAAACAACCGGACCTTGGGTGGAATTGGAAGACTCCACATTTTCCTCCACCATGTGGAATCCAAGTTGCCGTTGGAAGAAGATTCCACACGTCTCGACTCCATAATGGCCCTATACCCCGATCGAATTTTATAAAGACCTAAAGTGACAAGCCCATCCGTCCCCTCCTTCTCCACTACCAAGGGGAATTCCTCCAATTATCATACTATTTGAGTTTTAAAATTTTTGTATTTTATTTATTATTCATAGTCTTTTAATTAGAAAATATTATTCTATTTTGTGATAATGGATAAAATTTTTACCCAAAATATTTTACCATAATATTTGATATTATTATCTTCTTATTGCTTATATCCTTTTTTTTTAAAATAAAATACTTAAATATTTTTCCTTTTTTCTTATTACATTTACATGTATACTTTTAATTTTCTAACAATATTTCGTATTGTTATTTTTATTTTATATTAAAAAATTAGAAGAATGCAAAAAAAAAAAAAAAAAAATTCTAGAAAAAACACTAACAATTATTTTAGATTATATTTTATTTTCTATATATTTATTAATTTTGTCAAAATTTTTTACTAACGTTTTCTAATTTTTTCCCCTTCATTTTTGACATAAATTTTTTGATTTAGATTCAAATAATGAATATATTTATTAATAATGTTGTATTGTATTTTTGCTCACTTTGCCTTTTTTTTTTTTAAATGATTTTTTACTTTAAATTTTTTATCTTTATTTCGGATTTTTTTTCTGGGTTTTTTTTTGTGTCTTTTTTATTTCTTTTATTCTCTTTTTTAAAGACCCCTTTTTTTTTTTAAGGATTCTGCATGCTTTTTTGTTTTTTGTGTCTTTTTTGTTTGTTTTGTTTTATATTTTAAAAATCCTTTTTTTTTAATGTTTTTGCATTTATATAACATGATAAAAAAAATTTTGGGTTTTTTTTAAACAGTAAAAAAAGGAAAAAAGGAAAAAAATAAGATATATATTTTATTTTGTTATAATTTTTTTGTTAGGGTTAGTTTTTTCCGGTTCTTTTGAATCTAAAGATTTTTGTTCTTCTTTTCTGTTTTATTTTTGTTTTTGTTTTAATTTTTTTTTCTTTAAATGAGTATGACTACAGAAAAATTTTTTACTTTTTTGCTTTTGTTTTCGTTTTTATTATTGTTAGTACTATTGTCATTTTAATTTTGCATCTTCATTATTGGTAGAGATTTTGGAAAGAATTATACTTTTTATAATTATAATATTTATTTTAATCAACTGTTTTTATTACATAATACTCAGTTTTTTTATTTATTTTTTTCTTCCTTTGCACGGGTATTAAACTCGTGCAACACTAAATTAGCGTGGCAATAATAAAATTTTGATATTTTGATGAAAAAAAAATACTTTTAATGTAGTGTTATCATTTTTGTTAAATTTGTCATATAATAAATTTTATGATAAATTTTTCATCAGATATAGTCAATGGTAAATTTCACTTTTGATTCTTATTGTTTATTATCTCATATGATTACTATAATATTTTATATTTTATTTATTTAAATTTTACAAGTTCATTTTTGTAACTTTCAAAACATAATAATAATGACAAAAAGTAGAAATAACATTAGAAATAATATAATTCATTGGACCATGAAGTAAGATAATGAAAATTTTCACATTATTTTATAATAAATATAACATTAACATACACAAATGCATTAAAATTGGTCTTAGAGCTAAATAGCTTTTTAAAGAAGTTTTTAACAAATGGTTTAAGTTTTTAAAAATTAGTTAAAAGAGTTTTTTTTTTTAATATTCAATTAATTTTCTTAAATGATCAATCTGTGAATCACATAATAGATAATTATTGATTGATCATAACATAAATTATTAATTTTTGTAGTCAATTATTGATTGACCGAATCTGAAAAAAAAACATGGCAAAGGGTCATTTTGTTAATTAAAAAAAATAAATAATCTTAGCCATCTATTAGATTAAATGATCAAAACAAGCCATTCGGTCTAATTTTTCATATATATTGTATAGAATATATATAGGCTAGATGAAAGTATGTGCATGTATTCATCTTTATGAGCCGGACATGTTGGAGAAAATTAATCTAAAATGGGAGAAAAACTAAAATAATAAATAATTTAATGAGACACATCTAAGAATTAGGGGGAAAAAAATTAGCAAAAACCAATTAAAGGATTACCATTGAAAGAAAAAAGAAGGACAAAAAAACAAAGCGACTGAAACGAAAACAAAAGGCCGAAGAAGAAGGAATTATTATAGTGGACATAACTTATACATTGAGGGTCAACCACTGTAGTGGACGTCGATCTCACATCAAGGGTGAACCACTATAAAGGTATAAATAAATCATTTTCAAGATTAATGGTGAAACTGTATAGTGGACTTAGCTCTCACATTAATTGTAAACCACTAAAAGGATGAACCATTATAGTCTATATAACTGTTACATTAAGGGTTAGATACTATAAGGATAAATCAAGTCATCATTTTTAGGATTAAGATAGAACCACTATAGTGGACACATCTCTCACATTAAGGGTGAACCATTATAGTGGACGTAGATCTCACATTAAAGGTGAACCACTATAAAAATGTATTAAATCTTTAAGGATTAGACATTGTAAGGGTGAATTTAATCATCGTTTTCAAGATTAAAGTGGTACCATTATAGTGAATGCAGCTCTCACATTAAGGGTAAACCACTATATGGTATATAGCCCTCACATTAATTTTGAACCACTATAGTGAACGTAACTCTTAAATTAAGGATTAAACACTATCCAAGTGATTTAGTCATTGTTTTTGAGATTTAGATAGAATTATTATAGTGAATGCAACTTTTACGTTAAAGGTGAACCACTATAGTGGACATAGATGTCACATTAAGGGTGAACCAACTTAAGAGTGTATTAGATCATTGTTTTCAAGATTAAGATTGAACCAATATAACAAACGTAAATCTCACATTAATTGTGAACCACTATAATGGATGTAACTCTCATATTAAGAGTGAAGCACTATAGTGAACGCAGCTTTCATATAAAGGTGAATCTAATCATCATTTTTGGGATTAAGGTGAAACCACTATATGGATGTAACCCTCACGTTAAGGGTGAACCATTATAATGGACACAGATCTCAAATTAAGGGTGAATCATTGTAAAGGTATAATAAATCATTGTTTCCATATTTAAGGGTGAACCACTATAATAGATATAACTCTCACATTAATTGTGAACCACTGTGGTAGACATAGCTCTCACATTAATAGTAAACCACTATAGTGAATGTATCTATTCCATCCATCTCAAAGTATATCAAATTCAATCAACTTAAAATGGGTCATTCACCGTAAAACCTACCAAATCAAAATTAAAATGAGGTCATTCACCTTAAAATGTATCAAATTCAAATGAGGTTATTCACCTCAAAACCTACCGAATCAAAATTAAAAATGAGGTCATTCACCTCAAAATTCATCGAATCCATTGAAAGGACAAATGAGGTCATTCACCTCAAAACCAACCAAATTGAAATTAAGTTGAAAACTTTCCCTTAAAATCCAAAGATACCATTTACCTAAAAAATCCTAAATCCCCGATCCAAAATCCATTGACATGCAGCTTAATCTCTGAACAGGGTATGTAGATAGTTCGATTAAATCTCTCCAGAGTGCAAGACAAAACCAAACAAACCCAAAAACCCCTTTACATGATGCAAGTAAGTATCATATTCTTACAACGAAATTGAAAGGTATCTCTTGTATCAAGTAATAATATAAAAATTGAGATTAAAATAGATGTCTCTAATCACACTCTTCATCATCATCAGATGTTCAAAGTCTATTTAGGTGCTTCAAACAAGCTTCGGGTAAAGATAAAAAGTCCAAAGTTTTTCAAATGGATCGACGGAGATAAAAGAGAGCCCAAATCAAATTGTTATACTTTATGTTGAGTTTTGCTTTGAAGGTAGACTTCATTGGTAATCCAGAAGATTTAGTTCTCCAATTGTCTAAATAGCCTTGGTTTGATATCTAATATGATAAAACATAATAAGATTGAGATAGTTACTAACTACTAATTAGAAGAAACCTGGTTACTAGTTTGATGCCATTATTTCTATTATTTTGTAATCACAAAGTGGTAGCTTATTTCATTCATGTTAGATTGTCATTTGTTTTTTAATACAGAGCAAATAGAAAAGAATCTTTATAGGACTAATTTGATGCATATGATTATTGTGAAATTAGCGAAATTCATTGTTAACATTGGTTTTCTTTCTTTACCAAACAAGGACTTTTGTGTACCAGGCTGGTGTCTTTTACCTTGTACATTTGTTTCGTCTTCAGTAAGTGATTAGTTTTTAAGATTATTTACATATATGGTTAATTTGGGACCCTATTCTCAAAATATGTCCCCAAATCAACTTATTTGCTATAATAAACAAAACCTATAACTGATTATGTAAATATTGACAAAGTTACCCCTTTCTCAAAATTGGTGGGAAAATGAAAATCTAATCAACCCCTAATTCTAGGAACTGGCATGTTCAAAATTTGGAAATCCCCAAATCAGTGGGATTCACAAAAAACCAGTCCATATCTAGTAATAATCGAAAGACTAGTTCCCCCCTCTTACTTTCCCTTTCTACCAAAAAACCATAACACTTTTCCTCTTCATTGTCTTTTCTAGCTGCTATGGAAACAACCACCATTGCCAATGGCTAAGAAAAACCCAACACATTAGTCACCCAAAACTATCGAAAAACCCATCGAAGTTAGGTCTGTGTCCCCCACACCAAGGCAATCTAGGCATCTCACTTCAACGCCCATCTCATCTCGTGGGGACGGGAATCAATAGATTTATAAGGTTTGCGTCATTTTCATATTGATTATGGCTATATGGTCATTTTTTATATAGTGAATCATGATTCTGTACTTTTGTCATTTTTATATTGACAACATCTTTGTGGGTTTAAAAAAAAAAAAAAGGATTTTAGTCATTATTTTAATTTGGAAATTTGAAGACTAGTTCCCTTGATAATTTTTTGTTAGCTATTTGATCGTTTTATAGACATATTATATCAAGCGATTCAATTAATGAATAAATGGTTAAATCATTGTTATATTGTCCAAGTGTTTATGTACTCTTAATTGGCTGGGTTTTTTTTTTATTTTTTTGGTTTCATGAAAATTTTATCATTATATCCTCATGTCATTATCATATAATCCACAACTATGTGATTTGGGTGCTTTTTTGGTTTTTTAAATGTTTAGGTAATTACATTCGTTTAGCAATTTATAAACCATGTACATTGATAATTTTTGTTCTATCATTGATATATTGATTGAGTGTTTATGGACTTGAAATTATATTTTTCATTGCAATTGTTGACTGGTTTTGAGTAAATAGATTTGAAGATAAATTTCTACAAACTCGGTAATTACAATATAGACTACTGTTTAATGTTTGCTTCCATTTGATATTGAGAATATTGTATTTGGTCATTTAGGATCGGGCAACGGCTGAGTCTCTATGGTTTCTAACTGAGTTTTACGTTTTGATGAAGTGTTAGATTCAATCACTAGTTTTTAACCTATTTTTACATTTACAGGAAAGTACCATCACCAAAACACATCAAAAATATACAAGAGAACAAAATGGCAAAGGATTGTTGGCAACCGATAATTACTGGCCTAAGCAACAACCTGTCCAAGATGTTTAAAGGAATGTTCTATTGGTTGAGCACATGAATACATCACTGAAATAAAATGTAATATAATCTATCATTATTGTACTGGCCAAATCATTTGCTTAGTTATAATAGTTTATTTTTTCCAATCAAATGAAATGCAGACATATAGATTGCTCAAGCCTAAAGAGATGTGGACAACTATGAAAATTAATCTGGACTCAAGAATCTAGGAAATTGAAGACATTCATAACAAATTAACTCAGGCACAACAAGTTCAGTTTCGGAAAAGTTGTTTTGGACATTTCCTTGATATCAAAATCATGAAGTTTGTTGCACAGTTGTTTCATCACCTTGTAAATAACGTACATTATATATTATTGATTGTTTTAAAGATTGTGTCATGATGACTGTATTGGTTCTGAGAAAAGTTTGATTTCAGTATTTACGAATTTAATACCCATGCAACCGGAGAATGAAGAAAAAAATAAATAAATAAACTGACTATTATATAATAAAAGAAGTTGGTTAAGATAAAAACTGAGTATTATAATATAAGCAAAAACACAATACAATAGTAGGTCGGAATCTTCATTGCTTCTCAAATTCTCTCCCAATAGTGAAGATGCAAAATCAAAATGACAATAATACTAACAATAATAAAAATGAAAACAAAAGCAAAAAAAAAAAAAAAATTCTTCTCTACTCATACTCATTTAAAGGAAAAAAATCAAAACAGAAAAAAAAACTAAAATAGGAAAAAAAAAGAATAAAAAGAAAAAAAATCTTTAGACTTAAAAGAACGGGGAAAAACTAACCTTAATAAAAAAATTATAACAAAATAAAATATATATACCACTTTCTCCTTTTATTACTGTTTTAAAAAAAAACCCAAAAAATCAAATTTTTATCAGGTTATATACATGGAAAAACCTAAAAATAAAAAAAGATTTTTAAAATATAAAACAAAACAAACAAAAAAGACACAAAAAAAAATGCATGCAGAATCCTTAAAAAAAAACGGTCTATAAAAAAATAAAACAAAATAAACAAAAAAGACACAAAAAAAACCCACAAAAAGGAAAAAAAAAAAAAAAAAAAGCAGAACTTGAAATAAAGATAAAAAAATTTAAAGTAAAAAATCGTTTAAAAACCAAAAAAAGGCAAAGTGAGCAAAAACACAATACAACAATAAATCAGAATCTAATATCTAAAATTTAGCGTCAAAAAAAAAAGCCAAAAAAAATATTAAGAAAAAAAAAAAAAAGGAAGAATACAAAACACAGATCAGAAAAGAGAAAAAAAAAATTCAAAGCAAAAAGGCTTTCAATTAAATAGAAAAACCAAAAACATATTTCCATTGGAACAAAAATGAGCATGCACAGTGGAGGAAAGAAGCGAAGAAAAGAAATTGTAAAGAAAGAGAAGATGAATAGTTGAGAGAGAAAGAGAGAGCTAGAGAGAGAAAGAAAAATATGAAATGAAGAATTGGCAGAGAGAGAGAGGACATTGTGGGGTTATGAAGGTAAAAGAGTCCGAACACTATACACACAACACACCAGAGTCTAATTCTGAAGGGCAAAACTGTCTTTCTTGTCTAAATAGAAGTAAAACTGGCAACCCACTGTAAGAAGGAGAAAAGTAACTTAAAAAAGGGCTAAAACGGTCATTGTACTGTGGGGCAACAATAATTGTTTGCATAGTAGGGGTAAAAACGGCAAGTCACTGTAAGGAGGAGAAAAGCAACTAAAAAAGAGGGGTGAAAAGGTCATTTTATTGTGCGGGCAGTTGTAATTTCTGCATAATAAGAGTTAGAAGGTCAACTTACTATAGATAAGGAAAAACTAACTAAATCAAAAGGGCAAAAAAGAACTACACTGTAGAAATAACAATAAAAATATGTATCATTTTAGTATTTAAAATAATGTGGATATTTTCATATGTTTCAATTAATGGTCATTAGCAAAATGACTGTCATTTTCTTTGTATAATTAATTTGGAATGCGTTGATACACAAAAATAATCCCATCAGACCTAAGGACATATAGACAACAGTGAAGATTTATCTCCACTAAAAGATGTGATTACTTGATAATATCAAGAAAAGATTCTCTATATGATATAGTTTGGCCATTATCATAAAGACTACGTGGTCGTTTGGCGCAGCAGTTTGAACTGCTCATTCCTAGCTCAACCTCAACTAGTGTCGTTTGGCGAACCAACTCGTCTTCAATGGCCCTCTGAACCGTTATACAGTAAGAGCAAGTGGGTTTACTGTTTCGTGGAATCTCCCCTGTTCATTCTGCTGCGCCCATGCCTGGCTCCTGTGCCCGAGCTTTTTCACCCTCAACTCCGACACCCATGTCCTTTTGTCGGTGCCTGCGGTCGCCCTGCCCCCATCCCATCGAGGCTCAGATGCGTTGCAGTTGCTTCGGTGAACAGGGAATTGATTCGTTTCTCCCCTGTCTTTATATCGTTCGATATCTTTCGCCCTAGCCCCTTCAACCAGATGCGTCGCTCGAGAGGGTTTGGGAGGCACAGGCGAACCGTCGGCCGGATTACCCAATATTTCCCAGCCCGTAAAGTAACACGCCGAACTGTTTATTCGTGCCCTGAGCCTACAATTTCGGCTGGGTACTCCTCCACGGACTCCAATTCGGTAACCCTTGTATCTCTCGTACCCTATTTCGCAGTCATTAATTTAGATTTTTATCTGTTTGGCTTCTATGTTCTTCGCAATGTTCTTCGAAATGTTACCAGAACTCGTTTTCGTTGTCCCTTCTCTCTTGGTTTTGTTCATTTATTTAATTGATATGCATTGGGTTCGCTTGTTTTTGTTTTCAGCTACAGAAATTGTTTGTATGGAGTGTTGAAATTGCAGAAATTGTTTATGTTTTTTTTTTTTTTCGATGTAAGTATATAGAATGGGAAATTGTTTGTATGGACTGTTGTATGGGTTCTTCGAAATGTTACCAGAACAAGTTTTTTTTTCGCTTGTTTATGCTAGAATCAATTCATAAGCCAAAAACTCAAGTTTTTAATTTTTTTGCATTTTCGAGTCCGTTTCGACTAGTTTCGGGCCGAAACTAGTCGAATTTGCTTATTTTCTTTTCTAGGCAGTTTTGAAACCTTCCCTAAGCTTCCTTATGCATATTTAGGTTTGCTAGAGCGATTTACAAAGTGAAACGGCCCTTTTTCTAAGTTTTTGGCGAATTCGAGTCCGTTTCGACTAGTTTCGGCCCGAAACTAGTCGAATTTGCATATTTTCTTTTCTAGGCAGTTTTGAAACCTTCCCTAAGCTTCCTTATGCATATTTAGGTTTGCTAGAGCGATTTACAAAGTGAAACGACCCTTTTTCTAAGTTTTTGGCGAATTCGAGTCCGTTTCGACTAGTTTCGGGCCGAAACTAGTCGAATTTGCTTATTTTCTTTTCTAGGCAGTTTTGAAACCTTCCCTAAGCTTCCTTATGCATATTTAGGTTTGCTAGAGCGATTTACAAAGTGAAACGACCCTTTTTCTAAGTTTTTGGCGAATTCGAGTCCGTTTCGACTAGTTTCGGGCCGAAACTAGTCGAATTTGTATATTTTCTTTTCTAGGCAGTTTTGAAACCTTCCCTAAGCTTCCTTATGCATATTTAGGTTTGCTAGAGCGATTTACAAAGTGAAACGACCGTTTTTCTAAGTTTTTGGCGAATTCGAGTCCGTTTCGACTAGTTTCGGGCCGAAACTAGTCGAATTTGCTTATTTTCTTTTCTAGGCAGTTTTGAAACCTTCCCTAAGCTTCCTTATGCATATTTAGGTTTGCTAGAGCGATTTACAAAGTGAAATGACCCTTTTTTTGTAAGTTTTTGGCGAATTCGAGTCCGTTTCGACTAGTTTCGGGCCGAAACTAGTCGAATTTGCATATTTTCTTTTCTAGGCAGTTTTGAAACCTTCCCTAAGCTTCCTTATGCATATTTAGGTTTGCTAGAGCGATTTACAAAGTGAAACGACCCTTTTTCTAAGTTTTTGGCGAATTCGAGTCCGTTTCGACTAGTTTCGAGCCGAAACTAGTCGAATTTGCATATCCTTCCACCAAACCTGTTTTTGTTGCTTCTCCAAGCTTTGTTATGCATATTTTGGTCTGCTTACGTGATTTGCAATGTGTTTTAGACGTTCAGAGTTGAAAATTTTTCAGATTTTTGTCCGTTTCGACTAGTTTCGTGGCCAAACTAGTCGAATATTCATATACGTGCATTTTAGCTGAATTTGCATACTTCTCCAATCTTTGTTATGCATATTTAGGTTCAGCTACATGATTTCCAAACTGTTTGACAGGTCCTTTGCTGAATTTTTGGTAGTTCCAAGTTCGTTTTGAATTTTTCCCCCATGTTGGCGATGATGTAAACAACCTACGCTTTTTCCTTGTAATATAATATGTCTGGTGAGTTGGCAACTCGATATTTCATGTCAGCTACCGGTATATAATAACATGGTCTGCCTCCCATGATTTATATGCCTTGGAAGCTGTATATGTATCGGGCCTATGCTGACATGCCACATATCATATATGTCAAACGCTTTATACTGAGCCAACACATATTCCTTAACAATTGTTGGTTTTTGTTGAAGTCTTTCTCTTTGTTTTTGTTATCGCGATAATAAGGAAATGCCTCGAAAAGGATCGGGGGAGAGCTACGTTTGGACTGCAGAGAAAGAAAAAAGATTTCTCGACCGCCTTGACGACTACAATGCCACCAGTGGCGGTAAACCCCCCCCCCCCCCAAAGCAACCTTAGAAATATGGGCATCTCAGTTTAACGCTGAGTTTGGCGGAGTCCCTGCTTTCGCTTCAACCCTAACTCAAAAGAAAGAATGGATGAAGAAAGTTTATAGGGGCTGGAAGGTCTTGCAAGCACGGACAGGCATGGGTTACGATCCAACAACGGATCGGGTCATCTGCTCTGACGATGCGTGGCAGAGCTTTATTCATGTAAGCGTCCCCTAAACTATGTCTCTTTATGTTATTATATTTGATAACGCGCTTTTCGTATTGACTAATTTTGTCGTCTGTGATAATATATTCTGAATTTTCATATTCATCCAGAATGCAAACATCTCAGGCACGAGGGACTCCGGCACAAAGAGCTTTATTATAATATTTTTGAGAAAAAGCATGCTGCAGGTGCATCGGGGTATGGGTCTGTAACGATGCCGGATGAAACAGCGGCGTTTTTCGATTTCGACGCCTCTATGGATAACTCGGCATATCACCCAGAGATACAAGAGGATTGCTATCCAACCCCAAGTACGCGCCGAATGAACGGCATGAGGGTGGGTGACGATGCAGGTCCATCCCGGTCTGGGCGAAGTTCTGGAAAGCGGAAGTTAAGAGATGAGGCGGACGAGATGACGTGCCTGGCGATGAAGGAAATTGTAGATCATTTCCGTGGCGGCGGTGGATCGGGATCAAGTCAGGGGCAGTCAGACGAAACGGATCACATGATGGCGTGTATAAACATCATGATCGATATGGGTATTCCACCTAAGGATCGGATCAAAATGTGGCACTACCTCGAACCGCGTCCGCTTCGCCAAAGGACCTTCAAACAGCTGTCTGATGAGGATAGGCGGGAATTAATTGCCAGTGTTGTGCACCCCGATCCACCACCGGGCCATTAATTTGTTTGTTTTAGGATTAAGTTTTTTTTTTTTTTTCCGCGACTGTTTTTTTTTTATTTTTCGCATACTAACGACATACTTGAAATTAATTTTATTGCGGTATCAAAACGTATTTCTTATGCAGCCACATTGTATGCGTTAGTGTTATTACAATTGTCTTATCTGTTAACAAAATAGCTTCGTTCTCGGCATATGTTGATACCCACTAGTCGAGTACAATCGGCTAATCCATTAAATTTTTTGCTAATATTTACATCATGACAGGTACACTTTTGAGTATATACGATAGTGCAACCGGCGTATCGAAATGAACGAGGGTAGTTCGGGATCGGAACAGGACGAAGAGCCCGTGTTAACAAGGCCAGATCGTCGCGGACATAACAGATGGATTATGAAGGCAATGGTAGCTGCGGCATCAAGACTACGTACCAGGCGGCGAAGAGATCCACAACCCATGCATAATTCACGGCTAACTGGAGCCGAGCGGGTGGAGGAGGTATTGAATGGGCATGAAGGAACAATTACGGGCTTGATAAGTATGAAAGCATCTACATTCAGAGCATTGAGTAACCTACTATCGGATCGGGGGTTATTGGCGCCAACTACAAACATGAACGTGAATGAGCAATTGTTCATTTTCCTGACCATATGTTCACAAGGCGCCACGAACGGGCACACATCGTATCTGTACCAGCATTCGAGAGAGACAACTTCCCGTTGGTTTTCCACTGTGTTGCAGGTAATTTGTTCGCTGAAGGACGAATTCATAACGCAACCCGACTACACGACAATCCAACCATTGATTTTGGAGAACGCGGACAAATATAGGCCATGGTTCGATGTATGTTCCCTACATAACCAAAGCAATATATCGCACAAGATTTATTAAAGTGATATAAAATTACGAAGTAATTCTTTCGCAAAATGTATGCAGGGTTGTATTGGCGCCATCGATGGCACCTACATTCCTTGCATCCCGGATACCGAGAATGCTGAAGCGTGGATAAATCGGAAAGGATTTCCCTCACAGAATGTACTGGCAGCATATTCGTTTGACATGAAATTCACATACATGTTGGCCGGGTACGAGGGATGCTGTCATGATGCAAGAATGCTAGAATCGGCTATGGCGTTCCATGGATTCCCAAAACCTCCACCAGGTAACTAGAATTGGCTGATTTGTGTGATTATTTACATACAATTACGGTAATAACAAATATTGTTGTTGTTCACTTTTTTCGTGGCATGTTGCATTTGCAGGTGCATTTTACTTGGTAGACTCGGGATTTGCTAATAAGGATTGTTTCCTAAGCCCATATAGACGAGAGACGTATCATTTACCGGAATATCGAAGACGTCATGTCGGGCTACGTAACAGGAGGGAAGTTTTCAACTATACCCACTTATCGCTGCGCAATTGTATTGAGCGAACATTTGGGGTATGGAAAGCGCGCTTTAAAATACTTCAAAACATGAACAGCTATCCCATGTATAAACAAAAAATGATCCCCGCGGCGTGTGCGATTCTCCACAATTTCATACGGACGGTGCAGGTTGGAGATCCTTTACTTGAAGAATATGACGTAGACTGTGCGCCGATTCGGGGATATGTCGATGTTAACGCGGATTACGTGTTAGGCGAGGGGATCGATGGGGCTGGCCCAAGCACAGGAACGCAGCCTCACGACGATAGTAGGGGTGCCATGAATCACATGAGAGATAGGATAGCTGATGAAATGTGGGAAAGATATCAATCATACCCATGGTATAAAACAACGTGAAAGCATGACTCAATTCCAATGTAATTGCGCGACTTCTTTGTAGAATTTAGACAGGTCAACAAATTTTGTATATTTTTTCACTGACTGGGAGTGGCTGAATTTATGTTGATGTATTTTACAGTTTTTGGGAAAAAATCTCTTACGTTTGCCCGGTTTTAGTAATTGAACGATTTTGCATATTTATATTCTTCTTTTAGTGATAATCTTTTGGTGGAGTAGTTTGAGTTGAGATTTTTAAGTTTGAATAGTAAATCTTTTTGAATTTTCAGAAAAGGCAAAAAATTTTTTGGGGAAAAGACAAAAACTTTTTGGGAAGAAGAATAAAAATTTTTTATAAATTAAGGGTGGTTGGTAGCGTAGTTTGAGTTGATATTTTTAAGTTTCAATAGTCATTAATTTTTGTATTTTCAGAAAAGACAAATAACTTTGTGGGAAAAAGACAAAAACTTTTTGAGAAAAAGACGGAAAAAATTTATTAAATTAAGGGTGGTTGGTGGCGTAGTTTGAGTTGAGATTTTTAAGTTTCAAATTTCAATAGTCCATAATTTTTGTATTTTCAGAAAAGACAAAAAACATTTTGGGATAAAGACAAAATAAAGTTTGATTTCAGTTTTTTAAGTTGATGTGCCAAAAAAATTTATTAAGCTCATGTTTGTATCATCCAAACAAGGCCCTTATTTTTTTTAAACTTTTCAACTCAAACTTTTTTACCAAACACTCAACTCAACTCAACTCAAACTTTTCAACTCAAACTTTTTTACCAAACACTCAACTCAACTCAAACTTTTCAACTCAAACTTATCTTAACTCATTTTAAACTTCAAACTACCAACTTAAACTCTTCTACCAAACTCCCCCTACAGGTCCATTTGAGATAACATCTAGAGATAGCATTTTAGAAATTGAGTTGAAAATGTGTGTTTGAGGGGATATTTTCGAAAAAATTATGTGATATAAAAAATAATACAAAAATTTGAAATTTGTTCGGAAAAAAATATACAAAATAGATCTTGTCTTATTTGTGTCATCACTACAAGTATTTTGACGTAAAAATAATCTAATTTCGATTTGAAATGAGAAAGTTACAGATTTTAAGAGTTTGGAGGGCTTTTTTTTTTTTTTTTTTTAAATAAAAGAAAGGAAAAGTTTAATATAGAATTTGAAATTTGAAATCCAGATGGCAAAATAACATCCGAATATATTACCCCAAACATTCCTTACAACAATGTACTAATTAAATTCATATGTAATATTGCATGGTCATTAGCATATAGACTATTTTTGTATAGTCGATAGAATGTAAGTGCACAGAAAGAAAGTGAGAACACCAAAATAAGCAAATCTTATAATAACTACTTGTAATTTGTAAATATGAGATTGCTTTTTAAAAAATAATTAAAAAATCAGAGACAAGCATGAAAATTGCCAAAAAAAAAAAACAAAAAACAAAAAACAATCTAAATTGTAGATTTATTTTCTATCTAACGAGTAAAACACGATTAAAAAAAATGAAAAACAGGGACAAAAAAAAAAGTCAAACAATAATAATACAATTACGTCTAATCTTAAAAAGAAAAAAATGATGGGATAATTGATTATTTCAAATTTCAAATTTAAAAGGTAATTACATAAAATAAAGAGGATTCATATGCAAACACTGATTATGGAGGGGCAATTACGGAAAGAAAAATCATTGAAATTCAAAATTCATTTAAATTTGCAAATAAATTGGTTTGTGGACATATTTGAAAAGGAGGTGTTAAAAATGAACATTTTGTGTAAAGACTGCTAGTTTTTATTGCTTTGTCATATCTATTAAGGTACATTTCTAAACCAATTTCCAAACATCATCTCCAAATATTTCCCAAACGGACCCTAATTGGCACGTCCCTGTATGTTTGTTTATTGGTTTGCTTCTTAGTTAGGATTTTTTTTTTTTTTCAAAATTCTATAACAAGGTAGTTTTTATTCTCTAACATAAGATCACATTAGTATTAAATGGGCGGAACATACAGGAGGAGTATTTTTAATAACGTTTTAAAATTCAAATGGTTGCATAACAGTTCAGGGTTAGGAGGTAGGGCCGGTAATTTCGGACACGATACGAGAACGACACGAAATAAATGGGTTTGGACCGCACGATTAATTATTGGGTCGAAATTGAGTCGACACGTTTAACACGAAAATAAATGGGTCGGAAATGGGCTGACACAATTAACACGTTTAACACATTAATGTTAGAATTTTTAAATTATTCGTTAGAATTTTCAAATTATTCGGACATGACATGGTGACACGACACGAGAACGACACGAAATAAATGGGTTTGGACCGCACGATTAATAATTGGGTCGAAATTGGGTCGACACGTTTAACACAAAAATAAATGGGTCGGAAATTGGCTGACACGATTAACACGTTTAACACGAATTGCCAGGCATATTAGGAGGTTAGGTTAAAGAGTTACCAAACATCCATCGACAAAAAAAAAAAAAAAAAATTTGTCAATGGATGAAATTTAATAATTAAAAAAGTTTTTTTGGTACGTTTTTCTCGAAGGGTATACTTACCCGCTTTTACGGTTCATGGTAAGATTAAAGAACAAAAACAAAATTTGTCTTATACTTTGTGATTTAGTTTTTCAAAATGAATCTTTTATTGTTGAATGAAATATAAAACTTATGAAGTAAGAAGGATTTGAAGTCACATAATGTGAAAAAAAACTTTGAACTTCAGTTAAACAATGTTATATATTTTACATGATTATTTAACGTTTTAATAAAATTCACTCTCAAAGCAAAAGATAAAAAAGAAGTAAGAATTAGAGAGTATATCTTGTAAAATAATATAATAACTATTGAAAAATAAATTACATACACCAATACTTGACCTAGACATTTATGTATAATTGCATGAATGGATTAACTATGAGATTTTAAAATTAATCTTTAGAAGTTTGACAACATAATTATTATTATTTTTTATTTTGAATTGTTAGGAAATAAAAAAAAAACATGCTGATTTCTTTATGTTTTTTTTATTCTATGTTGGAAATTGTTTACTTACTTTATTTTATGAATATAATATGGATAGTCTAATAATAGTTCCTCTAAGAATATGGTACTTGGAATTGTGACAGAAGTTTAACGTAATCAAATTCTTATACTTTAGTTAAAATATAAAAATAAAAGATACTTTACATTCTTAGAGTTTATGAATCATGCTTTTATAACAAAGTAAGTAAGGTTTTGCTTTTTTTAATTTTTCGTTTTGCTAAGGAAGATTTTGCTTTGTTTAAAGTTAAGAAAAATATGACTAAGAGCCTAAAAGCCAAAGACAAAAAAGGTTAAAATGACTCTTTTTATTTTATCTTGGATTTTTTAGTTGAACAACTGAAGAGTAGAAATTGAAGCAATCTAATGAAAAGAAGAGGTTTTCAATTAACTTGAGTATATTTTATTGTGAATAGAAAGAAATCAATTGTAAAAAAAATGAAATTTGAGGTACAGGGAAGACAAATACCATAAGAATAAATCTAAACCATTAGATTTAAAGTGAAAAGAGAATAAGGAATTTCAACTATTACTTTAATCAAAGAACTTTATTTCTATTATTATATATAAGAAGTGATGACGTGGGGAAAAAAAAAACAAAACAAAACAAAAATTTATATGTACTTGTGTATGTGTATTTATGTAAGTAGAAAAGCATAAGAAAAAAAAAAAAGGCAAACTTCATTGATGTGCAAACATGTGGCAAAGAATGTTAGAAGAACAAAATTTTTTTTTGGGCCATTTGGTGGTGAAAGTGCAAAGAGTTCCTCCAAAAATCCACACTTCTATGTAGATAATAGATATTTTTATGGACTAATCACTACAACAAAAGTGGGATTACACGACGGAGATTAAACTACGGTTTTATAAAACCGTCGTGTAATCCTCCATCGAGGAGGGATTACACGACGGTTCTTGAAATCGTCGTGTAATCCCTCATTGGGTGGAGGATTACACGACGGTTCTTGAAAAACCGTCGTGTAATCCCTCATTAGGTGGAGGATTACATGACGATTCTTGAAAAATCGTCGTGTAATCTACCCCGGATTACACAACGGTTCTTGAAGAACCGTCGTGTAATCATCTCTTTATACGACGGTTTTTTAAAACCGTTGTGTAATACCCTGAAAAATTTGAAAATTTTAAATTTTCATGCTTTGAAAACCGCGTGAAAACCCAATGCTTAAATACACTCTAAACTTCATTCTCTTCATTTTTTCCGCCGCTCTCACCATTTCTAGACACCAAAAAGCTTTTTCTTCATTTCTCTCACCACCTCCTTCGCCCACCCGCCGCCGCCGCCTTCGAGTTAAATTCCGGTCAAGCCGCCGCTGACCATCTCTCTCTCTCTAGGTGTGGCCGTGCACTATACTTGGCGAAAAAGCAAGGTGCATGTTTTCATATCTAAACTTTTTGTTGTTTAACAAATATATGAACAACCCACGCTTAATAAATCCGATCTATACAAGTATTTTGAGTTATTTGAATGTCTTTTTGTTGTTGTTATTTGGATTGGAATGTAATGTGAATGGATTTGGCACTTTACATCCAATGTTTAACACGGATTGTTTTTCGCCCACCACATGCTCGATGAAATGCCAAAATGGTTTTTTTTGTTGGATAATGATATGAAAATTGATGCATATAGAGTGTGTTCGGTTTTTTAGTTGTTACTCTAAGTTTTTATGAATATTGTGGACGGTTTTGGTGCATATTGTGGACGGTTCTCGCTAAAAACCGTCGCCTAATGTGTTCATTACACGATGGTTTTAGCAAAAAACCATCGTGTAATGCCTAATGTCGTTCAAAAAACCAAAAAAAAAAAATTTTTAAGGTGGGATTACACGACGGTTTTGACTAAAAACCGTCGTGTAACAAGGCACATTACACGATGGTTTTGCCAAAAACCGTCGTGTAATCCCGAAATTTTTTTTTTTTTTGGTTTTTTAAAAGACAAAAGGCATTACACGACGGTTTAGATCAAAACCGTCGTGTAATATCGACATTACACGACGGTTTTAGTCAAAAACCGTCGTGTAATGTAGGTAAATTACCGTTTTCTGCTGTTATATTTCTTGTTTCGACGACGGTTTTTAACCGTCGTGTAACATTGAGACACCACGACGGTTATATTACCGTCGTGATATCTTTGACGACGCTGGATTACACGACGGTTATCTAACCATTGTGTAAACTTTACATGACGGTAAATAACCGTCGTGTAATCAACAATTTTTACTAGTGAATGGTTTGTATATGTGCGTAGCATGTGTTTTATATACTATATGTGTGTTTTATACAATATTAATTACTATAGGTTGTTAAAACCTTTTAAATATCTTTAGTTGAGTATAAAATGTGTGGATCCAAAAGTTCAAAAGAGTAATTTTTATTAAGTATTTTTTTTTTTTTTGATTTCTTGAGAAAGTATCTAATCTGATTGTGTCAAAAAGAAAGAGAGAGAGATGCCATTTATGTGATATTGAGACAATTTTTGTAGTAGCAAACTAAGATAATATTTATATCTGAATCATACAATATCAAAAATAATGATAATTTTGATAAATAATTAATAGTATATTAAAATCGATATATTAAACAATATATCTAGTATAAAAATGGTAAAAAAAAAATCTAGAAAAAAATTAACAATCACAAAAAAATCATAAAAATTAACAATCTAGAAAAAAAAAAAAAAACAACAGTAAGGATATCTTTGTAAAGCAATGATATTAAGGGGACAACTTCTTTTAAAAAAAAATTAATAACTATTATAATTTATAAGGAGTTATCTGAAAAATAGCAGTTTTAAGCATTCATAATCGTGCAGTATAGCAACACAACAACCACCACATTTTTAGTAAGAAAATATCAATTTCTTATTCCAATTCTCCACACACACACGTGCCCACATGTTTTAGGGTATTCTATGTGCTTGTGCACGTGAAAGAAATTTATCAAATAAAACTATTTACAGCGATGTATTTGTGCTTTAGATAGAGAAACCAACATTTAAATAGATGGATATAGAGATTACTACGTACTGGTTACTTGAGAGATGGATTGCACGTGAAGAAATTTAGTTACTTACAAACATAGGAATTTCATAAGCAAAAATTTGATTTTTCTACGGTTGTTATGAACACATTTATAACGGTTGTAAAAATGTTTAAGAGTTGTTTAAACAGTTGCAACCGAAAAATGAATAGATTTTAAATAATCAAAACCTTTCATAAAATATACACCATTTTAGTGAGAAGTTACAATAGTAATTCATGATATGTTATAATAGAGCATTTAAGTGAATAGTTATAATCATTTAAACTATTTTAAGCCTTTCATGTATCTTTTCTTTTTAATTAAAAATTAAAAATAGTTATGTCCCACGTTTAGTATGACAAGGGGAAAAAAAAAACTATCAGTAACTTGATTCAATATGATGCTTGAAAGAAGGTACTCAAAAAATAATCGGAATAGGAAAGGGTAAAAAAAAAAAAAAAAACGAAAGAAAGAAAGAGTAAAATATATTTAAAATGAACTGAAAAAAAAAAAAAATTAGTGAAGAGGTGTTTAAAAGAGGCTTATAAAAGCCCCTTACGAATAAATGGATTTGGCATTGTACCTAATACCATTCAATGACTTTGTTCAACGACATAGACTTGTGTAACAATATTAATAAGTTACGTTTTGGGAAGAGTTACAAAGGGAAGGAAAAATGACAACTTGATAAGTAATATTCTAATGATTTTTAGAAAGAGTTACAACAGTTAAAAAGAGAACGACAACTTGTAGAAGTCGTTTAAGACGATTTACTTTTAGTATTATTAGAATGTTATAGATGCATCAACACACGAGTAAGCGATTAAAAAAAAAAAGAAAAAAAAAATAACAAAAAAAGAAGCAAGCACCTAATAAGTTGGAACAAAAATTTTTGTTGCACATGTGACAAAGAAAGTTAGAAGAACAATTTTTTTTTTCGTCATTTTGTGGTGAAAGTGCAAAAATTTCCTCCAAAAATCCACACTTCAATGTAGATAATTGATACTTTTATAGAGTATATTATAGATACAAAAACACACAAATAAGAGATCAAAAAGTAAGAAAAATGCAAACACCAGTTAGAACAAAAATATTTGTTTTTTTTTTTTTTTCCCCACATCACCGGTTTTTATATATAATAATAGAAATAAACTTGTCCTTTAACTTTTTCTGTGGTCTTCCTGCAGTCAATCTTGAATTCTTAGATTTTTCCCCTTGGGCCATGCCAGGAGTTTGATGCAGTTTGTTTGCCTTTTTTCCTTTGGTAAGTAAGTCTCTCTCTCTTCTTAACTACAGTTTTACACTTCTGCATTAGGGATGACCGGATACTCAGCGACTTTTTTACCTCATATATTTATTATTATATCTACCTAATTTAATGTATACGCGGGTATCAATAATCTCTATTGGGGTTACTTTGCACATACCCTACGAATTACCCATTAAGATTAAAAAAAAATCTCAAAAAAGTTTTAATAAAATTTAATAACATAATCACAAATATCTGATAATAAAAAT
Source organism: Ficus microcarpa (assembly GCA_025413485.1). Taxonomy (NCBI): domain Eukaryota; kingdom Viridiplantae; phylum Streptophyta; class Magnoliopsida; order Rosales; family Moraceae; genus Ficus; species Ficus microcarpa. The sequence continues at coordinate 13,331,443 of CM046383.1, read as the reverse complement.
AAAATTTTAAAAACAAATAAAATCCCCAAAAAAACAATAAATAAATTTATAAAAAACTAAAACACTAAAAAAACTAAAAATTCAAATTTTATATCTATAAATATATATATTTTTAAGTGTGAATATAAATGATATAGGTATGGGTGCATGAACGAGAGAGCTTCTCTTACCTTTATAGGGGATTAATTTTAACCAACGTACCTACTCTCGTAGTCATATATTATCCCCGTATCCTTCTCAATGCCATGGATACCCATGGATACCTGCATTCATGGATAAAAAAAACCATCCCTATTCTGGATCATCGTAATTTGATCCAGTGATGTTCTTCTAATGTAATTTAACCGATAATCCCTCGTTAAGAGAAGTATGCTCTCACTCATTTTGCACTCTAGCTGTTTGAAGAAAAGACTCGGCCAAAAAAAGGGTCCGTTTTTAGCTCTATATGACGTAACCATTGTTAATGCTGCATATGTTATCAGATTTCTGAAGAAAAATAAGTTCTCTTGGTCGGCTCAGATTGATTTCTTTCTTTCTTCTTTATTCTTTCCACTGAAACTATTTGAATTTCACGTGGCTCAAATCTTTAGTAGGTTAAAAATGAATATTGAATGTGTTTCGGGACTGTATTTGTAGAGATTTTTTTATTTTTTTATGTTTGATTTCAAGGTCTTGTCATTTTAACTTCACTTCATTCAGGTTTACACTTCTTATACATGTTGTTCTTCCTTCACTGCGTTCGACTTCGATCGTTGAGGTTGATTTCCCGCCCTTTCTACTTCTCAACTAATTCGCGCGAAACCGCTCTAAGAGAACAGTCATGTATCAGATATCTCCGGAACTGCAAAACCTTGGACCAGCTCAAGCAAGTACAGAACCGGATATTCATGGTGGGATTACACCAAAGCAGAGGCACTCTCCACAAGCTCATGGCCTTCTGCACGGAACCGTGTCTTGGAAACTTGGGGTATGCCGAGAAGATATTTGGCTACATTCAAGAACCAACTTTGTTTGTTTATAATGTTATGATTAAGGCTTATGCGAAGAGGGGTAGTTTCAGAAGAGCCGTTTCGCTTTTTGAGCGATTGAGGGAAGAGGGTTTGTGGCCAGATAATTTCACGTACCCATATGTCCTGAAAGCAATTGGGTATTTGGGAGAGGTTCAGGAAGGGAAAAAGGTTCATGGGTTTGTGGTGAAGACCGGGCTTGAGTTTGATACTTATGTTTGTAACTCGCTCATCGACATGTATGGTCAACTGGGTGAGATATTTTATGTTAAGAAGTTGTTCGAGGAAATGCCTGACAGAGATTCAGTTTCTTGGAATGTGACTATTGCTGCGTTTGTGAGGTGCAGGAGGTTCTCCGACTCTATTGGTGTTTTCAGAAGGATGAGACTAGAGAGCAATGAGAAGCCCAATGAAGCTACTGTTGTGAGCACCCTCTCAGCTTGTACCGCATTGAAAAATCTGGAGCTTGGTAAGGAAATTCACGATTATGTTAGGAACGAGCTTGGTTTCACTGACAAAATCAACAGTGCGTTGTTGGATATGTATGCAAAATGTGGTTGGTTAAACATAGCACAGAAAATATTTGATGAGATGCAGACTAAAAATGTCATCTGTTTAACTAGTATGGTATCTGGGTATATAAATAACGGTAAGCTTGATGAAGCTAGAGAGTTGTTTGAAAGGAGTCCAGTTAGAGATGTTGTGCTTTGGACCGCTATGATCAATGGATTTGTGCAGTATAACCGTTTCGATGACGCGATGATTCTATTCCAAGAAATGCAAAGCAGAGGAGTTAAAGCAGATAAATTTACTATGGTTGCTCTCCTCACAGGTTGTGCTCGGTTGGGAGCTTTAGAGCAAGGAGAATGGATTCATGGCTATATAGATGAACTTGGAATAAAAATTGATGCGGTCGTTGGTACTGCTCTTATTGAAATGTATGCAAAATGCGGCTGCGTTGACAAATCTCTGGAAATCTTCAATGGATTAAAGGAAAAAGATACAGCCTCTTGGACTTCAATTATTTGCGGGCTTGCCATGAATGGCAGAACAAGCAAAGCACTTGAGTTGTTTTCAGAAATGAAACCGGTAGGCATTGATCCTGACGATATCACCTTTATTAGTGTTTTAAGTG
>CM046383.1:13309201-13329201 GCA_025413485.1 Ficus microcarpa | reverse complement strand
GAACGAGGTTACTCCAATGGTTCACCAACCTGAAAGGTCAAACTCCGATTCGTTACCAGACTCCTCCACGTCTGGGAACGAGTACCGGGCACTGAGGCGGAAGTACCTGCTGCTCGAGGAAGAGAGCTTCACACTGGGGAGAGACTTGAGAGAGGTTGAAGATGAGGTTAAGAACCTCGAAGATGAGAAGCATGCACTCTTGGATAAGCTTGTTGTGTTGGAAGGCTTGATTGATCCATCCGAATTGCAGTCGCAGGGGAACCTATAGCTTGCATTATTTGAAGTTGTATCGATTCTTTGTGAGTATGAGCATTCAATGAATCAATGTGTGATCTCTTTGTGAAATCAGCTCCGAGATGAGATTTTATAGTGAATGATGATGCTTCTGATATTGTAAATAAAACGATGGACAAGGCGGCCCATTTCTGGTGACTCTTTGCTTCTGTTAACTCTTACTATAGAATATGAATCTTATTGAAGGTGTTCAATAGTGTAAAATCTTACTGAAGCCCAGAAATGTTCACTTATATTTTTCTTAAGATGCGGATGAAAATGGAAATTTTCATCAGTGAAATTTGGTTATTTGGTTTTGTACTTTTGGATGTTTTCTACACTGCAACTGATATAAATGATATTGTTCTTCCACCAAAATTTAAAGAGAGAGAGGGTACACGTCTGGTATAGAGAGAACCTTTGCAATTGGATTTTGGAATAACAGTAAATTGTTATTACTATCTGTATTAGTAGAGAAAATTGTGTAAATAGCTTTTCAAATATGGATAATTAGGGTGAGTGACCTATGTTTATTACATAATCTAATAGATAACTCAACCTTTTCTTATTTAGTTCAATAGCCTAATATGTATTTTGTTTGATTAATTTTCATTTTTTCTCAAACGTCTCCCCTCCTTTTCTCTTTCTCCTTTGTTTGACTTTCCGAAACAAAAGCTTTTTAAAAATTAAAGAGTTGCCCCAAATTGAAAATGAAGAAGAGTTTCCCTGCCGAAGAGGAGCGTGCAATCAGTGTTGTCACTGGAGAAGAGATCTAGAGTCGCCAAATCAATGTGAAGCAGCCAAAGAAAGTTGTGAGCTCCTAGCCAAATTGCAATCCGATCATCTTTTCGTGAAAAAGCTTGATCCAATCTCCATTCCACAAAATCACAATCCGATATTGATGGAAATCCGTCCACCGTGTGATTCCGGTTGACGACGACAACTAGGAGTCTTTGACAGAGATTTGACGCTAACGTGATGGCAACGTCTGGTGTCGAAACGTGAAGCAGAGACACCGTCGATCGTGGGAGAGTCGCCGAGATCTAGTGACTACAACCGCAACCTCTAGATCACCACGAGATCGTGGTGGAGGCAACAAGATCACAGTGATAAAATCGCCGGCAATGAGCTTCCCACGAGCGCGATGAGTCTTGTGACGATGAAGGAGATTGGATCAGTTTTCTGGCGAGGGGAGAGAGTGTTGGTGGGGGAGAGGGGGAGAGAGTGAGATTTGTATTTTTTAAAATTTTTTTAATAATAAATTAGTAATTTACTTATAGTTAATCACTGATTGATAAATGATCAATCAGTGATTGATTACAAAATTTTTGAGTTATATCAGTCAATCAATGATTAACCGTGTGGTTAATTAGTGATTTATTAATGATCAATGAGTGATTAACTAATAGTCAATCAATAATTAATTGATAGTCAAAGAAAAAAGGTCTTTTAATTTATTTTTAAAAACATGAGCTTTTTAACTATTTTAAAATCTTGGGCCATTTATTAAAAAAACTTACTAAAAAAAGGTCATTTAGCTATAAACCCCTTCAAATAATTATGTTTATGTTTTTTTTTTTTTTTTTGTATCTTTTCAATGTTTGTTTGGAGGTCAAAAAAATTAAAACTGTTATAGTTTTTTGAGAAACAATCCTACAAAATAACTCTTATCATTATCATCATCATTATTATTATTATTATTGTTATTATTAATGTTGTTATTATAAGTTGGGATGTGTGAGTAAATTATCTTTTTTTTTTTTTTAAAGTTTTTTAACAAATAACCGAAAAATTATAAAATTAAATAAACAAATTTTTAAAAAATATCAATATAATTAATATATTAAATAATGATTAATCAATATTAATATGTATTTTTATTTATTGATTATGGGGACTGTAATTTTTCTAAATTAAAAAGATTTCGGCCATCAATTATTATTATTATTTTATTATGGGCGTACTCAAGAACATGAGCCGTGTATTTGGGTAGAAGAATAACGTAAAGTTGGGGTTAAAGTACGAAGTAAAGTCTCAAGTAAACTGCAGTATCTATTACTCTAAATGACGCTGCACATAACAAGGAGTTTCTGATATTTGTTTGTGCCTGAAAAATTGACCATACGAAGTTGCCATCGAAAAAGATCACGCCCTTCGCAAAGAACGAACTGATATCGAATCAACTTATGTCGTGTTTTGTAGAAATAATTAAGAGATGTAACATGAAATTTATCTATTATTATATAAATATTATGTTGCAATCACACTTCTATATGCTAGCACATCCTTCGTGAAAAACTGCAAGACAAACCCAATGACTTTATTGGTTGTTCGTAAAAGGACTTTTCTTTTGTGTCTTTTTTTTTTTTTTTTTGGCTCTATAAGTTCATGACAGGACTTGTTGAGAGGAAATTTCATGTTTGATGCTCTAGTTTCGTAGCTAACACCAAATTTCAGACATGGGATTCAGCCAGTGACGGAGTTATGTATGACTGAGTAGTACTGCCGTCCCCATAGACTTTTTTAAATAGTTTTAAATTTTGATGGTTGTTCTATGTTGCACAAACTCAAAATCTGTTCTTTCATATCGGTCTTCTTTAAAACTTTGCATTTTAGCAAACGCCTTCGCTAAACTAAAAAGCTGGCTCCACCGCTGGATCTAATTTTAATAATTTTGAAATTAGCTACTTTGTGAACTTCATGCAAAGATGTTTCAAAAAAGGGTTCACCAAACGAATCTCTCTACTTCTGTAGTACATTTAGGAACAGACATAAATAAATAAGAAAGTAGAAGCTGAACAGAAAAACATAACACGTTGTACTTCGAGAGACCAAAATAGTATAAGATTTTCTCACAGTAAATTAGTACCACCTCAATTTGCGCCATCCTACAAAAAGACAATTCGACTTTTTTTTTTTTTTTTAATGTACAAAGAAAAGGCACAAGAAACGTTGCCCTGCCTACCACTGATTTCCATTCCCTCAAAAAAAAAAAAAAAAAAAAAAAAAAAACCCTTGAAAAGTAAGATTATATGTATAAAAGACCAATCATCACTCAGAAACAAACAACAACAATAATTGCCATGTCCTCACCAACCCCACCTATCTTTTACCAAAAAAGAAAATGACCTATATGCCCACTGGACATTTCTCAAGAAGCATTTACCTGTGCTAGAGGCATAGGCAACATGTTGCAGTGTAGAGCAACCAATATGTTTGATCATTGTCTGCTTTGAGTTGTTTCTGATTCGCTGGATGTAGTTGGTTGCGAGTGGTTTCCGGGGGGAGATTCTTCTATAGGCCTTTGGATCATAGTGTTGTTGCTAGCCGAAATGGATCGCTCGTGGCCGGGTAGTAGCCACTGCTGAGAATGTTCGCTTGGGACCTCAGAATCATCAAAGGAGTGAGCCCTGCTGAACATTACTGGCCTGGCATGTTTTGCTCCAAGAGATTCTTGTAACGGCAGACGGCAAACGGGACAAGTGGACTGTTTTCTGAGCCATACGTCAATGCAAGAGAGATGGAAGTTGTGGCCACATTTGGGCATGATTCTTAGTACTTCCTTCTCTTGGTACTCACCCAAACATATCGAGCACCTGCATTGATAAAACGAGAAAATGACTAAAGTTTTCGAACTCAATTTCCAAAAGTATTATGGTTCCATGGCTAAGGAGATTTCTTCGAAATACCAATTAAGCAAGTAATTCTAAGAGCACTAAGATATTTAATGCCCATTTGGGATTTGATTCTCCAGGTCTCATATTTACATTCGCACAAACTTCTAAGAAGAATTATGTGATAGGGTATGAAAAAAAACCTTACCAGTATGATAGAATTTGACTGTTAGATTTTTTAAGTTCCATTAAATAATCATATTATTTTCCTTAAAAAAGATAATCATATATTTTTTTAATATGATACAATTACGATTAATCTAACAATTAAAATTGTATTTTATCAAAATATATTTTCTCATGTCCTGTCACAAAATTCACCACTTTCTAAACATAAAACCGTTGGCGAAAAGAATATAAAAGTGATTAGTGCGTAAGCCTGTACACTTTCCACTAGAAGTTACTTTTTTCAAAATGATTGACATGAAGTCAGAGTGCAAGTAATTTTTAAAGTAATAGCAATCTTTAATAGCCGTTGCCGTAATATTTGACTACTAAGATGGCACATAACAAAGTTATCTTTCAATTGTTGAACATGAGAAGTATGTGATAGAGCATGAAAAACACATCATATCAGCAAAATACAATTTTAAATCGTCAGATTATTATCAAAATCATATTTAATTTAGAAAAATTATGATCCACAAAGATACTACAGTTAAGAAACTGTCGTATTGGTACCACAGCATTGGCATGTTGAACCTCATACAACGTATCAAAAACAAACAACAATTTAACGAACAGTTGGTTAAGATTTGTCAAATACGGGCGGCTAAACTTACTGTGTGTCTTCTATAGAACTGAAAGCCTCTTGGTTGAACTTCATAGTGGGAATTGCAGCAACCAGAACTGGTTCGAGGCCTGAACTAGCATGGTGGTGCTCTGGCTGCCAGCAAACAATGAAAGCTTAAAATCCTATCTCCAAACTGAAGCACTAATCCATAGAAGAAAGAAAAAACAAAACTCATGATTAATACACGACCACAAAAAAATGCAAAATTTACAGTTTTAGTCTCATTAAACCCGCCAATCACAACAGGGTACGAACCAAACTATTTCACTATTCAAGTCAACCAAGGTCCACACCAAAATTGATTGAATTGAGCAAACTACATTTTACACATCTTTAGCTTTCCTTCCCCTCCAGCAATTACATTGTTTCAACATTTAAAACTAAACAAGTATGCATGTGTTTCGTGATTGCAAATATAGACTAATGGTAATTGCACACCTGATTCTACTGTAAGGTAATTAGATCGAATTACCCCAATATTTATCTATATTTCTATCCAAGAACAATAAGTAGGAAACAGACAAATCCAAAAATTAAAACAAGAGAAAAAGAAGACCAAAATGAAATCAAATCTCTCGGCAAGATTTAAAGTGAAGCATAACAGATCAACCCCAATAGAACCAACTCAACTTCTATTGCATAAAAAGTCAAAAACTTCGTAAAAGCTGATGAAATCAGACGGTACCTGCTCAAGATCAATCCTTGATTCAATCTCAAACATGGGCCGTGATTCGTTCCTCCGGAGCCTCCCACAAATGATTCTTGTGCAGACAAACACAATAAAAGTTGCACTCATACCAAACCCAATAATAGTAGTAATTAAATTCATACCTGTGCCCACCATCTTCTTCAGGCTTCACCCAAACAACACACGCCCAAAATCCCAAAGAGGAAAATTTTAAAAAAAATAAAAAGAAAAAGAAAAACACCAAAACAAAGACACACCCACTATTCCAACAAGAAAAAGAAAGACTTTTGAAAGAAAACCAAGAATCCCCACAAGCCTAAAACCACAAAGAAACCTAAGCAAAAGCCAGAGATCTGGAAATTTTCAGGAATTGACCAGGTTTGGAGCCAGATTGGGAAGATAAATCACAAGGGAGAAAAAAACCCATTTGGGATTTCAACCAATTTGTGAAGACTCAAAAGGGCGACAAGTGAAAACAATAATAACAATAATAACAATAATAATAGTAATTAAGAAGGCAATGAAACGGAGTAAATGAAAGGGATGAGGAAAAAGCAGAGCTATGGAAGAAGAGAAGAAGGGAGGAGAGTAGAGGAGAGAAGACGAATCGTTTTCTTGCTCTTTGGAATCGTATTCATGGTGGGGTCCATTCAAAAAAGGGAGAAATGGGACCCATCACGGGATATAGTGATACGATCCGACGATTGAGGATGGCTGTCAGCTATGGCGGCAAAAGAAGCAAAAACGGTAAAAAGTGGATTTTTATGGGATTCCCATGTTGTGTAGTTTAGTTTGTTTGTCTGTTTTATCTGGTTATTTTAGTGTGAGAGAAAGAGAGACAGAATCTTACGGGTGGTTCTTTGCTTTGGCTTGCTTCTCATCTTTCTTGCGTCTTCTCTTGGTGATATTTCAACCATACTACTTCTGGATAAGGCATAGACTTAGTCAAACTATATTCTCAATTTTCGTGTTTTTTTTTTTTCATTTGCCAGGGTATTTTTGACAAATCCTTTTTTTTTTTTTTTAAGTTTTGATTATGCAGCTCAACTGTGGGGGGTTTTTTTTTTAAATAAAAAACAAAATTATTAGTATCATCGCATCCTTATATTTATCATTTATATAAGAAATCTTAAAATTTGTTAATAGGATGAAAATGGTCTGTTCCAATTTTAGTCCAATGGTAAGTCTAATTTCACATAAAGTATTATAGATCAAACCAGGTATAGATTTACTAATGGCTTAGTAGAGGAATATATATATATATATATATTTCTTTTAATTTGACTTTGAAAATTTTATAGTATTTCTTCTTTGTTGTCATTAAAAATTAAAATATTCTCACATGATTCTCATTAAAATTTTACCCTTTAAATTTTATATTTGAATGTTATTTATTATTATTTTTTTTTAAATTGATGTATCTCAATTAAAATATATATCCGACTCCACCATAAGATCCACTGCTATATAGAGTTAATTAGACTGTCCAATATTAAATTTATGGACATCTTAGACGGCTCAATTGCAATCTTTTATAGTTTTTTGAGACAACGTAATCTTTTATAGTTGTTTTCTTATTTAAAATGTAAAATTATAGTTGTTTTCTTATTTAAATTGTAAAATTAATATCAAGTGTCTCTATCGTTAGGTGTTTTCCTTTACAATTCTGCTTCTTCTTTTTTTTTTTTTAATTAATACGTGACGAAAGTTTTAATCAATACTTGGCTTTCGCCAAGAAGTAATTTATGAATTTAATATGGATTCCCTATTTCGTTACTTTTTCATTTATGGCAGTTGGAATTTTTGTCATTTTAATATTTAGGAATGAACGGATGGGAAGAACAACATTTTGTTCTCGCTTTTCATAAAGGAAAAAAAAAAATTAAAACAAATAAAAAAAAAAGAAGGAAGAATACTTGGGCACTCTGACAAGGTATTGTTCTGATAATGGATGTAGATTCTAACCCTTTTTTTTTTTTTCTTTTTTTGGTTAGAACGCAGATTCCAATCTTAAAACTGAAATTTTCCTTTATTCTCCTCTTAACTCTTAATTAAGAATAATGGATTAAAATAGTACCTTAATTATTTAATAAGTGACAATTTAATTTTTATTAATTTTAATTGAAAATACTCTAAGGGGTTGCTTGGAAGTTTAGTTAAAACTTAAAGTTTGAACTAAAAATTTTATTTTATTTTTTGAAAATTTTTTTTGTCTTTTCTGAAAGAGTTTTTTGTCTTATCTAAAAAGTCAACAAAAATTATTATTATAACTTAAAAATCTTAACTCAAACTTACACACCAAACACATTCTAAATTTTTTAATTGTTGATAATCTTTTTTTTATACAAAATTATTAATGGGGTGTTTGGTGAATGAGTTTAGTTTAAGATTTTTAAGAGGGTGTTTGGTGAATGAGTTTAGTTTAAGATTTTTAAATTTCAATAGTAATTTTTGTTGAATTTTCAGAAAAGACAAAAAACCTTTTTAAAAAAAAACAAAAAACTTTTTCAAAAAAAAACAAAAATTATGATGAAAAAGGTACAATTTAGTTTAAAATGAGATAAGAAACAAACAAACCCTTAAAAAAGATAAAAAATTTTTTCAGAAAAAGACAAAAACCATTATGAAAAAAGTACAATTTAGTTTAAAATGAACTTAACACCACATCCCATAAATTTCTAACTAAAAAGATCACACACTTGAGCCTAAAAACTATTAAAAGACAAAAATAACCTTATGAAAAGAAAATTCCCCTGAACTCTCTCCCTCTCTGTGGTTCTCACCCTCGAACTTTCTCTATCACTGTCTACCTTTGCAGACTCCGGCGACGGCCTCCATCTCCGGCGAAGGGAGCTGACACGGACTTGCGATGATGCTCCCCACGAACTCGCGACGGACTTTAACGACGGCAAAGCCAGATCTCGCGAAGATGGGCCCCTCGAGCTCTTGTCCACCCCCGATGACGATGGCGACGATGCTCCCAACAACACTGTCAGAGCTTGAGGAGATCCGTTCATCGACAAAGCTCCCGACGATGGAAGCTCCGTCACGCCGCCTTAGACCCCTTTAACCAAAACCCATTTCCAAATTCCACAAACCAACTCATAAAAAAGGGCACAAAGCCATGGGAGTTTTGGTTTGAAGCAGATCCAAGTCTGGCTTTCTCTCTCTGTCTCTCTCTCTCTCCTTTTTTTTTTTTTTTTCAGATTTGCTCATTTAAAAAAATGGAAAAAAAAAATATTATATATGATTTTAATAAAATGACCCTTTTTGTTTGGTCATGGCATCTGCATATAACTAATTTAGTTAAAAAAAAATTAATGGGGTTTGATAGAAATAATCAAGATTATTAATATTTTAAGAGATTATTTTGATCAAAATAAAAAATAAAAAAAAGATAGAGACAAAATCATTAATTTGTAAAGAATTTGGAGATTATTTTAACAAATTACTCTTTAATTAAAATTGTTTAAAAAAATTTCTCAAGTAAAATTGAACTAATCTTTTGTATATTTAAAAAATAGTTACAAATATAATCTAATAATAATTACATATCTGATTCTAACATAAAATGTAGAATTCGAATCCCTTAATCTCAAGTTAATATATATATACAATAATATAATATAATATGGATGCTATGAATTTCAATACAAGGCACTGCAATTTATTATTTTTTAATAGGAAAATGCAACTAAATTACGCAAGCTTTGCATTTCTTTTAGAAGAAAATTTTCAAACAATCTATAATTACGTTATTCAATTATTAAGATTTGATAAATCTATTGTCAATGAAGTAATTAACACTTTAAGTACAAAATCTGGTGGAGCTAAAATTCATTGCTTGTGGAATTCGTCCTATATGTGGGTCCACATGGTACCTTCTTGACGTTAGGGTTAAGAGACGTGATACAATCACCTCCCCTAATCCATATTTTTTCATGCAAAATACATAAACAAACTAGTGATATATAGTCAATTGTATCTAGAGCAACAAAATAAAAATAAACAAATAAATAAATAATCAATTGTCAGAGGCAGACATGAATTGCCTTTGATGTATCCATCGTCCACCAAACAAATCTAATCAGCTTTTTAAGGTTAGAATGCACAATTGGTGTACTTCTTGTCCTTGTTTGGAAAAATAAAGTAAAAATAAAAATTTGTATTCTGTGAAAGGGATTTTTTTTTTTTTTTTTTCCATTTCTTTCATCTCTAGAGAAAATTATGTGGCTGCCAATGTAAAAGAAAAAAAGGAATCAATTTCACTTAATGTATTCAATTTCAATCTAATTATAGCAAGCTCAACAATGTATCATCTGCCAAAAATTATCTCAAAATGTGATTATTTTTTCATTATTTAGATATTATAGTAACTTTTCATTGATCTCTTCGATCTCATCTATGAGAAAAAAATAAATAACAATTTTCAAAAGATAATTAAAGTAAATAATATGTTTTTAAAATAGTTGAAATAAATAACACATTTATCAGGTAATTAAATGGTTTATTTATATCAGATTTACTAGGTTAATATGCTATTTACTCTAAATATTTTAAAAATCTATATTTACTTCAAATATTTTTTTTGTAGAAATTCTATTTATTATAGTTTTCTTGTTAAAAATTTGTTACACATTCAGACCATTAAAGTTAATCCAATAATTAAAAATTGCAGTTCTTAACACAGGAAAAAGATTTTTTTTTTTTTTGATTTCTTTCATCTCTATAGAAAATTATGTGGCTACCAATGTAATAGGAAAAAAAAAAAAAGGAATCAATTTCACTTAATGTATTCAATTTCTAATTATAGAAAGTTCCACAATGTATCATCCACCAAAAAATATCTGAAAATGTGATTATCTTTTCATTATTTAGATATTAGATTAACTTTTCACCGATGACAAAGAAATAAATAACAATTTTCAAAAGATAATTAAAGTAAATAATATGTTTTTAAAATAGTTGAAATAAATAACACATTTATCATGTAATTAAATGATTTATTTATATCAGATTTATCAGATATATAAGCTATTTACACTGAATATTTTAAAAACCTACATTTACTTCAAATATTTTTTGTAAAAATTCTATTTATTATAATTTTCTTGTTAAAAATTTGTTGCATGTTACGCAAAACTACTTATAGTTATTTATCATCAGATTATTAAAAAATTAATCTAATAATTAAAATTTACAGTTTTTTATCAGGGGTGATTCAAAGTACAGTTTTTTCTACAAATCTCACTATCAATCAAATCACAAGTTTCTGCGACTCTTTAAACTTTTATGGAATTTTCCACTTTATACGTAAAATAAATACTAGACTGTCACATTCCAACAGGAAACTGAAATGAACTTGGTCTCTGGTGTGAATTTGCGTATATAATGTCCCACCTACCGCGTTAAAAGGAATACTTCCAAAAAGAAACAACTTACAATGGAACAAACACCCTGTATCACAATAAATCCATTTTGTGCCCACCGTTTTCAGTGTAAAAAAAATTTACCATTCAATGTATTGAGAAAACACTCATTGAAAACTAACGCATTACTAGGCGATATGTTTTTGGATCTTGTTCTGGTCTTTTTAGGATCCTTTTGATGAATGAGTTTGAATTGAAAAAGTACAGTTTGAGTTAAAAATTTTTGTTGACTTTTTAGAAAAGACAAAAATTTTTTTAGAAAATAACAAAAATTTTTTCAGAAAATGATAAAAATTAAAATGAAAAAGTACAGTTTGAGTTAAATTGTCAAACGAGACCTCATTTTGTTTGGAGTCTAGTTTTCCTTCACACACTTGATAACACTGTGTGCTCAAATCTGATAAATCATAGAAAGCATCCACACCACATGAGAAAACCTCACCCACGTGCATCCTATTCTTTCACATGCCAAATTCCGGACACACATGAATCCTCGAAATTCGAGAGATAACGTTGGCAAAGACTTATGGTCCATTTGGGGAGGTTTTAGATATGTAATTTTGGAGATATTTAAATTAGAGTTTTGAAAACGTGTATTTGCTTGTAAAAAAATTGTTTGGAGTAAAAAAAAGTGTAAAAACTTAAAATATGTTAGGAAAAAATTAATATGAATCTTATTTTATTTCTCTTGAAATTCTATGCAATTTAAAACAAAAATAACCTCATTTGGATTTGAAATAACAAAGTTATAGACCTTTAAAATTTAAGTTTACTATAGACATTTGGAGATATAAACAATGAAAGTTATTTTGAATTGAGGAAAAAGACCCAAAAAAAAAAAAAAATGGAAACCAGATATCAAATGTGCCCCGAATAGGCCCTTAACTGATTTGCAGAATGGCGGTCTTATATGTAACATATAAATATAGAGATCATAACCTGATCAATTTTTAAACCAAAGCAAAAAAGTTTGAGAAAGCCTTTTCATTAAAAGCTTCGTTAGATATATCGTACTAATAGTACAACCTTTCATTCATTAGACTTCATCAAAATCAATCAAAATGAAAAAAAATAAAAAAAATAAAAAATGATAGAATATAAATAGATTTGATTGTGTTATCTATAGGCACTACAACAAACAGCACTTTTAGCTATGACAAAATGTCATCGCTAAAAATGGAATGCCGTCACAAATAAATCTCTCGAGGACATCACAAATAAGTCGTTGTTAAAACCTGGTTGCAAAAACCTTATTAGTGACAATATTGAGTCGTCGCATATATAATTGCGATGATAATAATCACTAAAAAAGCTGTCGCAATTAAGACAGTCAATTCCATAAAAAATAACGTCGCATAAGATTATTTATGATAACAAATTTAAAACTTGTCATTACTATATCGTTATATGCTGACATGTCATTGAGTATTTGATACAACAATTTTAAAATATATTATCGCAAATACCTCTCGTCTCTTTTCTTTTTACGATGACACAATGTCGTCTTAAATGTGTAAATATTTTTTTTAATTTTTAAATATTATAATAAACAAATAAATAAAGTATCAACAGAAAATAAAATGCAGATTAATTTTAGTATTAATATTACAAAGGAAATTAATAATAAAATAAATTATTCATGATTACATATAAAATTCATAAATCCAATGTTAGATATGTCTTAATAGTTAAACAAGATAATTAAAAGTACAAACATCTGAACTCCTAAATTTGCAATCTCGTCGTCATCGTCGGCAGCATCATCATCGACCTGCAGGGACGGGGCATTCGTTGAAGGGTGTGGAGTGACAATGTCTTTGGAAGGAATACCAGGCGCTAATCTGAGGTTGGGTAACAACTCAGATATCACCTATTGCACTGTCATCTGGTTCGTGTATATGTTCTTTAGATTGACCTCCAGGTAATTAATACATGATACTCCAATGGAAGTTGCGATGACGATGAGTACTCTGACTGGAATCCCAAGGATGAAGAAACGCTAGGGACTGTCCTCCGTGGAAGTGTGGGGCCTACTCCCATCATATGCCCTTGACATGTACCTAGGACATGCTGAAGAATGGTGTACTCCTGAACTGCAGATGAAGACGAGCCGAAAACCGACTGTGACATCTAAGTTGCTTTGTCACCCTCCATCAAATTATGCACGATTTATTCAACAAACATGTCAATTTAAATAATTAAATGTAATAAATATAAATACTTACAAACATTTGCTCAGCTTGGGGGTTAACCCAGTTTGGCCCACAAAGATGCATGTCACCCTAATTATCGATCAACAACTACGATTGCTGGGTCTGTGTATTTAACTGTGCAACAAATTTATTTTGTTTATATATATATATATATAGTTCATTAACAGATTTAAATGTAGAAAAAACACTTATGTAAAAATCTCACCTTCTTATTGTGGTGGTTTGCGTATGAGGTTTTGCCATGTAATCTCTTCCACTTATAATTGTTGTGGTTCTTTGAATTTGTCGCCGACATTTTCTACAAATAGTCAATTACATTTTTAGCACATTTGATTATATTGAATGATAAATATCAAATCACAAAAATTTAATAACTATTTCTAACCTTAAACTTATCGGTCATAACCTGTCGCAGAAACGACCCTAATGTTGTTTGTTTCTAAAAGCCTCGGGGGGGGGGGGGGGGGGGGGGGGGAGCTCCGACATACTCTTCATTGTTCGCACCTCCAAATCAATCGGTCATGTGTATGAAGTAGTTATGGAGCTCATTCTTCTAGTCTTTGTAGCACTTTGCACAATCACAGTCGATGATAGACCAAATCAATCCACCATTCGCATCCAAGTCGAAGTTAAACCAATCTTGCAACAACAATGTCAAAGCATTTTCATTTGAAGTAGTTATCTCTGGGGGGTTGAGCTTTGACATACTCCTCATTGTCAACACCTCCAAGATCTTTGAAGTAGTTATGGAGGTCATTCTTCCAATCTTTGTAGCCCTTTGTGTTGGAAAAATCGGATCCGGTATTGGAGTTACGGCGCAGCGGAAGTTTTAAAAATTTTATGCCGTTTCCGGAAAAGAAGCTCATGATGCATATAACAATAAATTAATTCATGATCAAGCGTACCTTATTTCTTGGATTCCGGAATTGCTAGAGCGTTTGACCAACGTGTCTTCTCTACTATTCTCGAGTTCCACGTCTCAAAGTGTGTGTGGGCACACGTTCTATGAATCCAAGCGACCGGTATTTCTTTCCGAAGTCTAGATCCCTCCTTCTCAATTCCGATGATCCTCGTTGAGAATTTGATCCAACTTCTTTCTTCAAAACTACAAAACAGAAACCGGTTAACCTCCTATGAAAATAATCACTCGGTTTAACCTTTCTCGCAGTTTTGATTCAATGGAATTTTCTTTCTTTTTCTCTCTCACAAGAAAGCCGAATTTTTGATGTGGAAAAAAAAAAATTTTTTTTTTTAATTAAAAAAACGTTTTTTCCCTTTTTTTAATTATCAAAAATTGGTTTTTCAAGAACTCCTAGCCTTTATATAGTATTACAATCCTTTTCAAAATTTATCTCCTACTTGAAAAATAATTAATAATTATTTTCCGGATAAATCTTGAACCAAAAGATCATACAACTTTAGGGCTAGATTCATTGAACCTAAAAACAAATTTCAAGAGGAAATCCCCTTTAAAATTCGGCCACAAAGTGAGAGAAATCTTGATTGGTGGTTTAAATTTTAAATCAAGAATCTAGACTAGTCAAAAGATCCTAGTCCTATCTAGATTCAAACTTCTTTTAAACCTTTTCGAATTTAAATAGGATTCACATATTTGAATAAATATTTTCCATAAACATTATCCATATTAATTAATTTAAATTAATGAAATATTTCAAATTTTCTTTCCTCACAAAAACAATGCACCTCTTTAATTAGGAAAGAAAAATTCATGAAATAATCTCCATTATTTAAACCAATTAATAATTAAATGTTAGGAATATATTTAAATAATTTTGAAACAAAATTTTCTTCCCTCCATACAATTAAAAAACGTGCACCACTTTTAATTAGGAGAGAAAAATTTTGTTTTCCAAAATTCAAATACAATCTTATTTTCAAAATTCAAATTAACCAATCACATGTTGACAAATCATTTGTCTACAAATTTCACATGTCCAATCCTTTCTAGATTGCATGTTAGAGAGTACCATGTCTTAATAGACATTACAAAATTCCATTTACAATTTACCGATCTCATTAGGAACAAATCCCGAGACGCTTCGTGGAACTATATGAGCTAATAGAGGGACCCGATGGAAGTATGTAAAGAGGCTCCTATAATTGTGAAAAATTAATCTCAGATTAATTATCCATCAATTATCAACTTCAAAACTATTCCACTAAAAGTTTGAAGCTGAACTCCTGTTTACATACCGTATTACGAAAGCTCTCTCACGTAGTGCTTCTTCCATGATTTATTCATCGCTTGCTTAATCCCCATATGCTATCCATGATTGAATTAAGGACTTTTTCCGTTTTACCTTTTCAATCATTTTAACTTAAAGTTCAATTATTCTCCATTGAAAGAACCACCAATTGTAAAACCATACAATTGGAAAACCACCAGAGAACACAAAATAAACCGATGGCCAAGATCTTGTTATACTATCTTTCAATCCCCGAATAATACCTTTAAGGAGATAACATTTACTATCATTAAGATAGCTATGGATTCCGTATCTATGAATCTTGATTTCTCCATCCATAAGTCATGCACCCAAAACACAAGTATGTTGACCATGAATTAACAGTGTCTCACCTTTAGTGCATCAAAGTACATAAGTCATGGATGCGAACTCAAGTAATCATTTCAGGATTAAGATTAATGCAGGATGATAATCAAAGTATCATTGATTCTTATAAACGGAATTATTAAACCGAATCAATTAACACTTTAGGTCCAGTCCAATGTCATACCTCAATACTGGTATACATTAAAGTTTCTACTCGGAACCTATCCGATGGTCAAGACAAACCATCCCTCCAAGGAAGTAGACAACCTTTACAATCTTATCATGAATAAGATCCCCAAATCTTATTCCGTTGATTGCGGACTATTTATTTAGACTGTTATCAAATTACCACGTCTTCTATGCATACCCCGTATACATATGGTAATTCGATATATTACCAACAGCCTAGGAGTATTTTATGTTTGCTCAAAATAATTATACAATCAACAAATGAAAGTAAATAGGACACAACTTATTAAACATGAATAATTTCCTCTTATTAATATCAAAATGTCATATTTACAGAAAATCCCTAAGATTTTCTATCCTTAGGGCACCTATAGATCCCAACACTTTGCGCAATCACAGTCAATGATAGACTGAATCAATCCACCATTCGCATCCAAGTTGAAGTCAAACTAATCTTGCAACAATAGTGTCAGAGAATTTTCATTTGTTTAAAAATTTAATATCTTTAATTCAATCAAATTACAGTATTCAGAAATTATTACCATCATTCGATTCAGAATGAGCTTCTTTAAATCAACGTCTACTTGCTTCCAAGTATTGTGGAAGGGCTCAAATGCGTCCCTAGTATGGACTCCTATTGCACTGTCATACCATGGGCCATTATCTTCAATGGCATTCCATGTCCAACTGGTATGGTTGAATTGGACATTCAACTTCCCCTCAAGCGCCACCTTCCAGGTGACATCAAGCAACTTGGCTAGACCCCACTTGCAGAGCCAGCACATATAGGAACTATTCCAGACATTGATGTCTAGTTATCAAAATAGAAATAATTTATTACTTAATATTAATAAATTAATGATTATTAATTAATAAATTAATTATTAATTCCTTTAATATAATTAACTAATTAATTTTTTTAATTTCTTAATTATTATTAATTTATTAATAATAATTAACAAAATATTATTAACAAATTAATTTATTAATTATTATATTAATTTTTACTAATATCTTATTAATTATTATTAATAAATTAATTATTATTAATAAATTATTTTTAATTATTATTAATTTGTTAATTATAATTAATATATTAATTAATTATTATTTTCTTAATTATTATTAATTAATTAATTATTATTAATTTCTTAATTATTAATTATTATTAATTTACTTATTTTTGTTAATTCCTTAATTATTATTAATTAATTAATTTTTTATTAATTTCTTAATTTTTATACCATCAAAAAAATATTTCAACATAAAAATTAAAAAAAAAAAACCAACAGACCACATCATCATCAACATTATCATTCCATCCAAAAAAAAATTCAATAAAAAAAACAAAACAAACAAACAAACAAAACCAAAACCAAAACCAAAACTAAAAAACCAGAAAACCATATCATCATCATCATCACCACCACCACCACCACCACCACCAACACCAACACCACCACCACCATCATCATTTCATCCACAAACCAAAATACCCAAACAAAAAACCTTAGGCAAAAAAAAAAAAAAAAAAAAAAACTTACAAAAATCAAACCCACTAGGACGGGGTTAGAATTGGCAACGAAGGTGAAGGTTCAGAAAGCATGGTGACGAGGCTCCAGCGAGGCTTTTTTTTTTTTTTTTATATGGTGGAAGGGGGTCGGATTTCGATTGAGAGGTTGAGGGTATGGAGTTTTTCAAGGCAAAATGTCGGAGAAACTTGGAGAGGGAGAGGGAGGGGGCAAGAATCGGATAGGGAGAGAGAGAGGGAAAGGGAGAGAATAGGAAGGGGGAGAGGAGAAAATCTCACCCAGAAATGGAGAAGAAGGCTGTTTGATCTGGGTTATACATGTTAGTATTTGCAACAACATTGTTGTCGCTAATACCCTTATCTATTGTCGTAAATAACTTCAGAAACGAAGGCATCCTCTTAAAAATCCTTAAGAATCCTCTCAAATAAGCAAATACTTTCAAATTTTCACAAATTTTAATAAAACCGCCTTAATTTTGGGAACCTTTCCTGAAACATTTGTTGCAATGACAATATAGACATGTCATCGCAACTAATATTTCGAGATTCGCCATTATGGCTGCCTTTTTTTTCACAAAAAAATTAGATTCCAAGTATTTGCGATGACACAGTTGTTGCTAATACTTTCCCATTAAATTAATAGTTAAATGTTGCCAGTTGTCAAATGATGATTTATTTGCGACAATATTGTCACCGCAAATAGCTATTTTTGGCGCCATTTTGCTCCCGCTAGTAATGATATGGCGCTAATATTTTATTTTTTGTTTTTGCAACGGCATGTCATCGCAAATAAATGGTTTGAAGCGATGACAAGTCGTCACAATTAGTTTACAATGACAGTGATATTATTGCACATTAGCGACGACAAAAGTGTCATCGTTAATAATATTGTTGCTAATAACGTAGATAGATTGTAGCAGTGAGGGTTTTTTTTTTTTTTTTTTTTTTTATCTATTTATAATTCATGTCACTTGATAATTCTCCATTTTTTAATACGAAATCAATCAAATCTCCAAAGCTTATATAAAAATTAAACTAGATAGTTAAAGCTAACCTGAAGTACAATTAGATCTCTTTGTTTTAGTTTTTAAGATGTAAAGTATTAAAATAAATTTTTGTATTCAAACTTCCTCAATAATTTTTTTAGGATGTGGTTGACCTTAAATAAAATTTTATCATTACTACATAGAGAATTTAGGGGGCATGAAAGTCTTAGATTTGAGAATTCTATACGTTTATGTGCAGAGAAAGTCCTATATATGTATAATTTATTTTATGTCCTCTGACCTGATTTTCAAGTCTATTGAAAATAAAGTTCATGAATAGTTGTACGAGTATATATATAAATATATAAATTAGTGGATAGACAATAAAGATAAATAGATTAATGCTTTATTTGAGATTTAAGTTAAACTCTAACTAAATTAAACGTTTTCACCTCAGATTTTAGTTTTTTCTGAAAAGTTAATAAAAATTCTAATTAATTTTTAAAAAATCAACCAACTCTAACTTAAAAATTCTATCTCCTATTAACTTATCAAATGAAGGTTAATTTTAATACGCATAAGTATCAATATATATATATATATATATGCACACACATACATACATATATATATATATATATATATATATATATCATGTAACTAATTTGGAGACCTCACATTGTTCAGGGGTTTTAGGCGAGGGCTTAACTAGCCTTGCCCTCGAGACAGTACCAGGCACACTTCTATGAAATCATTGGTCATGTGATAAGTAGCTGTCGTAACTATTGTTTTTACATGTTAGAGTGCTAGGACTGGCTTTTTCCTAAAAGATTCGAACACAAGCACAGTAATGTTTGGTGGAAAATGCTCCAGTACCTTTTGGAACCGAACATTGTCCTCACACGTACCAAAATTGTACCACAAGTGAATTATGTTATCATGTGACAACACATGAGTTGTCGTCACAAAGTAGGCCACCAAATCATGCCAATGAGAGTTTGCCAACTCAATAAATATGGTTGGGTCAAATCATTGGATCAGATTGCAATTTTTCCATAAATTTAGCGCCCTTGAGCAAGAAAGAGATGTCTGTTAGGATGTCAAAGCCTAAAAAGTCGGGTGAGAAAAGTTTATCATCATCTCTAGTGAAACAAAGAAGATACTTTTAGTCGCTACCAGGACAACCAAAAAAAAAAAAAAAAAAAGAAGAAGAAGAAGAAGAAAAAGAGACTTTTAGACTGAAACAAATAAAAGTTGTTCTGGGCTGCCAAAAGTAAATAAATGGATGAAAAATAAAAATAAAACAAGCAAGTTCCTGAAATAGTGAAGCCATTAGATAATGCACTTTCAAACAACAAAAGATACACCTCATGTTCAAGCATGTTTCTTTGAAAATAAATGATATTTTAACATCTGAATTTATCATACTATTACAATTTACGTCATGAATTTTAATTATGAGATATGTCTTCTAAACTTAGAAATATGTAGCAGAACATCCCCAATATATAACATAATAACTTTTAGATGATAATTGACACGTGACATTAAGTAATTTAAAATTTTCAATTTTGATAACAGTGAATTGAAAACATTAATTCAATAAATTTGTGTTAAAATAGTTAAGACGACAATTTCCGTTACAAAGTGA